>JAQFZC010006492.1:0-12458 GCA_034695205.1 Dicyrtoma fusca
AAATATTTTGTGATAGTTCCTCTTGCCCCAATGTACAGCCCAATAACCTTGATCTCCTCCAGACCTAGTTTGTTCTTGGAATACGGTATACAAGGATCATAGATGGCTTTTTTCTCTAAGTGAACATTCTCCGGTTGGTTTGTGTCTTAGTTCCATTAGAATACATAGTTGGGTCCAAAATTAAGCGGACCAAAAGCTACAAATTAATAACCAATACATCTTTCCAACCTTGACCTACCACCTCCAAACTGCACCGCTAAATAAATTGAAAAAGGAATTTCTGGAAAACGTTGACAAAATTATACGACACTCTATCAAAGAAATCCTGCAGATCCCTGATGACACACCGAACAACATGCTTCACTCAAGTAAAAGTGTCAAAGGGCTCTCGCTCATTAAAGTTCAGTGGGAGGCCTATATTCAGCACATAAATGCATGTTGTATTCTCATTGCTAGTGAAAATGAACTAGTCGCTACGGTCCGAAATCTGGACCACGAAATTGAAGTGTGCCTGGAAAAACTCCAACTTCCAGACGACACTTTAGACAATATTGAAAATGAAAAGCCATCAAAAATCCTGCGAAAATGTCTACGGGATCGGGAGTACACCTCCTGGCAAAGCCTTCGCCAAAAGGGCCGAGGGGTTTCACTTTTTCAAGAATGTCCTCCAGCCAACAAGAAAGTTTTCGCAAAAAATGGACTATCATCATCAGAATGGACGACCTACATGAAAATGGTAGGCAATGTCACTTCCGTTAGAATTCATCCAGGGCGCAATACCGGGAATACCCGCTGCAGAACTCCAGGCTGCAACGAGTTTGAAACCTTACCCCACGTTCTCGGCTATTGTAAACAGGGCGAACAACTTAGGAATGACCGCCACAACAAAATTGTGAATTTGATCGCAGACCATTTAAGGAAAAAGGTAAACAACAAAGTACTTGTGGAGCTCCCTTGTTCATCTAACAGCGGAACCACAATGGACCGGAGGGTTGACATCCTGACCTATGACCAAACGACACGAAAGGGATACGTCATCGATCCAACGGTTCGGTTCGAAGCCGAAAGCGACCAGGCAGAGGAAGTAAACCGTGAGAAGAATCGAATCTACAAAGATTATATCCCAGACCTCATGAAAAAGTGCAATCTTCGAAGTCTAAAAATCATAGGACTTCTGATTGGGGCCAGGGGAACCATCACAAAATTTTTTGAAGATTTTCGACTAGAATTTGGCCTGCCTGTAGCACTAAGGGAAGAAGTAGTCATTGAAGCGATTCGAGGAAGTCACCGAATCTACCACAACCACATTTACGACCCCAGCCCAGGCTAGCTTATTTGTTAGTAGTACACTATAACACTGTTAGTCACTAAAATAGTGCCAACTCCCAACAAAAATAATAATTCTCGAACATTTTGTAATAGTATACTGTGTCCTTAAGGGCAAACATATTTATGTATGTCAGTGATTTATTGATTAATAAATTTCTTCTCTCTAGTCCAGAGATTATATGCGATGATGTCCACCCACCGTGATGAAACCATAAGTGCTGCATTTTGATTCGGATTGATGGTGTTTTTAAATATTTTAAAAGCATAAAAAGTATTGTCACACTCTGTATCTTCTCGGACGATACGTGCACCCCCCCCCCTCCCCCACCCACCCCATTTGCTTACAGGTTTTTTTAACTATTTCGTCATAATGGTAATTGGAAGTTGTCTGTAGAAATTAATTATGTTATTGTTATTATTATATCTTTAAAATGAATTGAACAATTGTGTTACTTATGCTGGTTATATTTCTCAGGTTTAAAATAAACGGATAGCTTGCATGTAAATATTAGTAATAAATCTATGTATACCGAGGTCAAAAACGTCTGTTTAGCTTCAATTCATTGATTCCACGATTGAATCAAACAACAAAATTTATTTTTACAGCTTTACATGGAACTCTGTGACATGGTTTAAAAGTTTGGAAGTTGAGAGCGTTGTAAATTCACATTTAGGACACTTGTAATACTTTTCCTTGACATGCCTGTGTCTTAAGTGGTTACGAAGGCTTAAATGGTCGCTGCATTTGTAAAGGCAGAAAGGACAATTGTAGGGCTTTTCGATGTGCGACCTTAAATGATATTCTAAACTCCGTTTAGTAATCGTTCTGTAAGTGCACACATGACACTTGAACTTCTTCTGCTCTTCAACCCACTTTGCGTCGCCTTGCTTTGGATTCATTTTGCAAATTATTTTGTGCCTCTTCTGAGTTGCAACCTGTGCGAATCCTCTCTTGCAAAACTGGCAACTGAATGGCTTCTCACGAGTGTGTGTAAATATGTGGCTTTGCAAGTCTGCATCTAAAATAAACTTTTTGTTGCAAAGGGTGCATAAGAATGGTTTTACACCGGTGTGGACTCGCAAACGCATTTTTAGTGTATATTTCGTTGTTGTTCTGTGCTTGCAAAAGTGACACTTGAACTTCTTCTGCTCTTCAACCCACTTTGCGTCGGCTTGCTTTGGATTCAATTTGCAGATTTTTTCGTGCCTCCTCTGATCTGTGATTTGAGAAAATCCTTTACTGCAAAACGGGCAACTGTGTGGCTTCTCATGAGTGTGCATGAATATGTGCCTTTGCAAGCTTTTTCTGCAGCTAAACGTTTTACTACAAAGATTACATGGAAATGGCTTCTCCCCAGTGTGGGTCCTCATATGACGATTTAATTGGGATTTGTATGCTGTGGAATAACTGCAAAGATTACACTTAGAAGTATTTTGCATTTTAACCGACCATTGATCCCCTTGTTTTGTATTCACTTTACACACTGTTTGGTGCTTATTTTTGCTATCATTTCGTAGAAATAATTTTGTACAAAAGGCACAGTTGTACTGTTTCTCCCCCGTATGCGTCATAATATGTCTATTCAAGTGATGCCTTTGAGTACTTTTGTAATTGCAGAGATTGCATGCAAATGGCTTCTCTCCGGTATGGGTTCGCAAGTGACTTTTTAAGCTTGATTTAATCTTGGAAGAATACTTGCAGAAGTGGCACTTGTAGGGCTTAGCACCGTTATTTGAGTACGTGTACTTTTTTAGCCTTGTCAACTGTATCTCAAGAGTTTGTGTGATGTTGAACTGCAGTAGAAGCGCCTTGTCTGCTTTGCTGTTTGCCATGATTTTACTTTTTAAAGTTCGACACTTGAACCTGCAAACACTACACAGATTTCCAGAGAATTGATACTAACTGCCATCACTTTCATCCACTAATACTAGTGGATTAAACTCACTGATATAATAACCAATCAAGTAGAAAAGCCGTGTTTTTTCTTTCTGATTCGCTAAAAGAAAGGTTTACAGAAAAATCCTCTGTGAACATGTAAAACTGTTTTCACTTCAGAAGTAACCGTTTTTTATGAACTTATTGAGTAAAAGGGAAAATCTACAACAATTTTGAAGCAGCTTTTTCACACTGAATTAGGGGAAGAGTTGCCAGCGAACAGTTGTGGGGTCGTTGAAGCAGTGGTTTGAACTAAATATGTTTTTGTAATATTTGGTGGTTTGATGATAAATCTGGCGGGAAAAGGTCCTTGGGAGAGCTTTGGGACTGTAAAAGGGCTCCACACTCCCTTTTCACGTTTTGGGTTGGCTTTTAAAAGCAAAGAAGTGAGCTCCGTCAGACGACTGTGTATTTATGTGATTTTGCGTTTGCCTTCAGAAGTCCAGGAATGCTCGTTCGATTGCAGGGGTGGAAGGAGGGCGACAGTGGACTTTGCTCAGTATAAGTATAGATTTTCTAGTTTGCAAATTACTTTGTATATAGTATAACCAGATAAATTGTAAATTATTTATAATATTATTTGTGTTAGTCGATGTTTAGTTAACATTCAATAATGATTTTTCCCGTTGATAGTTAAAACGCCGAAATTTTTTCTGTCCCTTCGCGCTGGCTGGTTTTCGGGCAACTAAATTATATTGAAGCAACATTAGAATTTTTGTTACATAATTCCATTCACAGAACCAAGTTAGAACTTACATTTTACTTGAAATACTCCGCAAAAGTTTAAGCGATCAAAAACTTTTCAACACCTATTAATAAGGACGGAGTCAGAAGTTTTCTAGGACTTGCAGGATGGTGCGCAATTTTTGTTAAGGATTTCGCAGTACTATGGGCTCTATTATATAAATTGCCATTCCACTGGACTGCCGCCCAGCAAAGTGCTGTAGAGAAAATTAAGGAAGCCATGGTCAATGAGATACTGTTAACTGACATTGACTTTGCATTACCTATAATCCTCCGGACCGACACAAGTTGCACGGGTCTAGGAGCATGTTTGATACAAGAGGTCGATAGTAACAAGCGAGTAGTAGCTTGTGCAAGCAAATTACTTAACGATGGACAACCGAAACTAGAAATATGCAAGAAAGAGGCATTAGCAATAATATGGGGACTCAACAAACATAGAGAATTACTGCACAAAAAGATTATTATTCAAACTGATAATCGGGCAGTAACTTATATGAAAGATAAGGCACCTAAATCAAGAAAAATAAATCGTTAGTTCTGCGATTTACAAGAATAGGACTATTCTCTTGAACACATTCCTGGAAAATCTAACGTAATTGCAGATAGTCTAAGCAGAAATCCTGATCCTCTCACGGAGATAGACGATGCGGGAGAGTATGGATCTCCAAACCACATAGATCTTCCTAATATTGCATTTAAGGAAGAAAGTTTTACCCTTGACGAACTCACGAGTGAGCAATTAAACGATGAAAAGCTTAAGCAACTTATGGAAACTTGTGTTAGCATAGCAAAAGTGACCCTAGTGGTCTTAACCAGGAACCAAATATACATCTGTATTCAGTTTGTGACGGGATATTATACAGATATATCAAAGGATTCATTAAATGAACTCCAAAATGGTTCAAAACTGCCGGATGAAAATAAATCCCTGCGGTCTAACCCGGCGGAGATTGATCCCCTGCGATCTAACAACATCGATGAAAAAAGTAATTCAAAGTAAATTATTGTTAAACAGACATGTCAAGAAGGAACTCTAAACGTACCGGTCATCCCTGAGTCTCTAAAGACCCGAATCCTTAATTACTTCCATAACGCTAAAACAGCAGGTCACATTGGAATTAAGGCGACTCAAGATCACATCAAGAGTCGAGTGTTCTGGGAACACATGAATACAGAAATAAAAGACTGTTCGCTCATGCGTCATATGTCAAAAGTCAAACTATGACAATCAAAAGCCCGCCGGACTTCTGCAAAAATGCAACTACAATGCTGACATATTCAAAACTATCTATGTCGATCTAGTAGGACCTCTTCCATTAAGTGGTGAAGGGAAAAGATACCAGTATATCCTCTTAGTTATTGATCAATTCTCAAAGTGGACAGAATTAGTTCCGTTAGCTCAAGCAACTGCTCAGAGCATTACGAATAAACTAGAGAACGAAATATTTTGCCGCTTTGGATCTCCAAAAACAATAGTAAGCGACAATGGAAGTCAGTTTGTTTCGCGTCAACTAAAAACTCTTTGTAAGACTTGGACGATCGACCACAGATACACTTCTATATACCGACCACAAGCTAATCAAGCTAAAAGAGCCAACCGTGACATTAAAACATGGCTACGGAAGTTTGTACATGTCAATCATAAAGCCTGGTCGAACGATCTTTAGAAACTCGCCCTTTCTATGCGTACAGTGATTAAGTCGACCACAGGATTAACTCAAGCATTCCTAAACTTAGCCAGAGGTTTCCGTCTACCATTTGATGGAGCTCTACAAAGTCCATCTGAAATTACAAAACAAAACATACTAATTCTGCCAGATATGGAACCAGTATTTCAGTCTCTAAGAGAGCATCAGCAACAAGCCTACAGAAAAGCTAAAGCGCAGTATAATAAGCACTACTGTTATGCTACTTTTCAAGTTGGCCAAAAAGTCCTTCGACGACACCATGTGCTTTCAAAGGCCGATGAAGGAATCACTCGTAAACTAGCTTTAAAATATGGTAGGCCTATGACAGTTGCTGAAAAAGTCACCAGTGTTACCTATAGACTTGTTAATGCGGATAATCTGGATGATGGAAAGTGGCATATGTTGAAAGAACTAAGTTTCGAAAAAAGCAGAAACGGATTGACGAAGCAAAAACCTTAAAATTAGAATCTAAAAAGCTACGACCCAAAACGAAGATAGACTATAGACTTGTAGCTGGTCTAAAACCTTTAAAAGACCAAGCTGCAACTTCTCAGCTTAAATAAATCTCTCAACTATTACTTTACACACCGCACTGCAAGTATTGATACTGCTTAACCCCCTAAATTCAAAATTTTTCCGTTATAACCTTTGACGTTTATTATTAAATTGCAGTTAACAAAGCCAGCAGCAGTTTTTGAAGATGTCAGCCAAAAAAATTAAAAGTAAAAAGTTTCACCATGAAACCAGGGCTGCTATAATCAAATATGGACTTGCTGATTGCCGCCCCCAAGAAAATAGCAGTTATGCAGGCTTGCTTGAACGTCGATGTAACCTCAATTCAGCCGCACCGGAGTTTGGTGATGTTCTATCTCACAAGATTTTAAGTTGGAGACCAACTGAAGCCATGCTGCGCTCAAACCCGTATGTTTTACAGCCCATTGAAAATTACCGTTATGTGGACACTACTGACACACTGAAACTGTTAGCTTAACATCTCAAGTTTCATGCTGAAGCAGCTATCGATATGGAGTACTCGAATCTAGGCACTTTTGACAATCCGCTTACTTGTCTCATTTCAATCTCAACTCCATTCTTGGATCCTCTAATTGATGTCTTCCCGCTGTAGAATCAAATAGAGCCATTACTTGGATCGTTTTTCCGAGATGAAACCAAACTTAAGATTTTCTGTGACTGCAGTAACGATTTGATTAGACTGCGTAAAGACTTCGGCATTGCCCCTGTTGCTGTAGCAGATTTAAGCCGAGGATTTCGTAAATGGAAGCAGTTTTCTGATCTCCCTAGCCTTAATACAGTTCTTAAGCAATTTGACATTACTGCTGCGGATAAAGGAATCAATAAAGCTGATTTCCGTAAGCGGCCACTGCATGAGGACTTAAAATTATATGCTCTAGAAGTTGCTAAGAATACAATGCTAGCTTGGCAGTGTATGAACACAGAGATTTTTAAGGAGGATTTGGACAGCATTTTGACTAAAGAACGGCTCACAAAGCGATTCTCAATAAATGATCTTCTAGGAGTTTTCCAGTCCCGTGATTTCAAATATAAATTTTTGCTGAAAAAGTTCGGCACCATTTAACAGAAAATATATGCAGCCGAAGAAGACCGAAAGATTGTTACTGCTATCAAGCGATCTCCCACAGCAATAAATATTGATAACATCAGAAAAACTCTTCGGTTTGTAGAAGATCAAGCACGACAGTTGGACTTTAAAATTTCGGATGGCTGGAACCTAGAGAAGTTTAATCAGTGGCTTAAAGTACAGTCAAGTTCCGTCCAGTCAATACTCAAGTTCTGCCGTACACAGTGTCAACTCCTAATTAGAGTGAAACATGCGGAACTGGCGAATGTTAACAGTTCTGACTTGGAAGCAGCTATGCACATTTTCCCGAAAGAAAAGTTTGGAAAAGCGGCCGCAGTAAAAACAGTCCCTGCATTAAAATAAGTAATAGGTTTGGTTCGTGGAATCTTAAAAGAGAGTGCGAAAACTGTTAACTCGCCCTCGATGATTTCGATCACTGACGAATTGCCAGCTGTAACAGAAACTGTGTCTCAAACCGCCGCAAAATCAACTACTGAAGACAGCAATGATGATTTACTCATTATTTCAGCTTCAGACCTCGATTTAAACGGCAATACAGTTGAAGATGACGTGCATCTCGTTACAATAATTACTGAAGAATCCGATGCAGAAGCTTCTGCAGCCGAAACAAGTGACGTGGATCCAATTCCCATTACCCGCACAATACAACAGGATGTTCCGATGCAGCCTCAAACTCCGTCCCTGGACTCTATTGTATTTGTTATTGAAAATGATCTGATGACTGAGCAGCCTCGCCCCAAACCTGTTACGGAAGTCTCGTCACTCAAACGGAAGTACAGCGATGCCGCCACAGACCCCATTTCTCCGCAAAAGACGGTCGAAGTTGGAAAGCAGACTAAGTCCCCAAACCCAGCAGCGAAACACCGTAAAACATCAGCCGAGTTGAAAGCCGAAATGACTCCGACCGCGAAAGCAGCGTATAATTATTTGAAGCGTGGGGGAAGACAGTCCCGTAATCGTCATCAGAACAAGACATCAAAATAAAATTTCTAACAGCATTCTAAACTTAATAACTATTGATTTATGACTGTTGCTGTTTTTATAGATTAATCTAGTGTAAGTCAACTGTTTACTGTTACTGTATTCACGTATCATTGAACTATTATTATCATTATTTTATTAATTAGCTTATTAATGGTTTTGAATTTATGGAGTAAATTCCCCTGAAGGGGAGGAGAATATGTAGCGAGTGTATTTCAGCTTCCCATAATATCTGCGAGTTTCCCTTCCTCAAGTGCGGAGTCGCCGCAGAACAGTTACAGTGCCATGCCGAGGCCAGCAATTCATTTCTCAGCCGCCTCATCGTCAGTTGGTAAAAGTTATTTGGAAGCCAGGGAACTGAACTGAATCCCTTCGTAGTGTAGCAAGTATCAGTTTCTGTTCAATTGGTCGTTAGAAAGTAATTCCGAATTTAATAAATTAATCTGTATTAAAATTACTACCACTAATAATTACCGTGCCGCATCCTGTATTCAGCATCCACTGGTCACTGTGTGCGTAAGTACCTACCACTAGACAAGAACTGCATCAATTACTCAGCTAGTCATTTATTTAATTTTTATTATTTATTCTGCCGTCAACCGTAGGCAGCCATATTGCTGTGTAATTCAATGAAGGCATAAATACAGTGTTGTGTGTGTGCGTGTACTTAAGCTGAGCAGGTTGAGTTAGGTACATATATGTAGAGGTCAACGGTCACACTCTACACGTTAGACTTATTAAACTGCATTAGCAATGCTTAAAGTTTTTCAAATGACTTCTTTGATCCGTTTAAAGAGAATGAACTTTGTCAGGTTTGCAATGTTACATTCAGAACAATTCTTATATACTTGTCCTTGCCATGCATTTGTCTCTTTTGGCGGTAAAGTTCGAATTTCGGCTGCAATGGTAGAAACAGTGCATCATAGATGGCCATTTGACTTGCCCTCGCCCTCCCCTCCCTTCAAATTGACATGAAATGTTTGCCCTCAACCTCCCCTCAAACTGATTTAAATTTTGCGGCCTCGACCTCCCCTCATTGAGTGGAAGGCACTTGAGCCCACTTTTTCGACTGAGGGCGCCCTCAATTAGACCAAAATGAAGCCCGCCAACAATTGTATTTTAAATTTTTACTGAGGGCAAGCGAGCATACGCGTGGTCTCCGCCTCCCCTCCCCTCAGACTGAAAAATAATTTGTGTCCTCGGCCTCACCTCAAGAGGAGAGGTGGGGAAGGCAGACCTCAGCAAGAAAAGTGGCCCCAAGTGACGTGTTACCGCTGTTGTTTATATTTCTCAACTTTAAAACAAACGAATAGCTTGCACCTAAATATTAGTTATAAATCTATATGTAAAATAAATCTATTAAAACATATTTGTCTGTTTCGCCTTAATTTATTGTTTCCCCAATTGAATCAAACAATAGTTTATTTGTTACAGTTTTACATGGAACTCTGTGACGTGGTTTAAAAGTTTGGAAGTTGAGAGCGTTGTAAATTCACATTTAGGACACTTGCGAAAATTTTCCTTGACATGCTTTCTCCTAAAATGACTACAAAGGTTTGATTTATTGCTACATTTATACCAGCAGAGTGGACAGTTGTAGGGTTTTTCTCCAATGTGCAACATTAAATGATCTTCTAAAGACGGGTGTCTTATTGTTCTGTAGTTGCAGAAGTGACACTTAAACTTCTTCTGCTCTTCAACCCACTTTGCGTCCGCCTGCTTTGGGTTCATTTTGCAAATTGTTTCATGTCTCTTCTGATGTGGGACTTGTGCGAATCCTCTCTTGCAAAAATGGCACACGTGTGGCTTCTCTCGAGTGTGTGTGAATATGTGGCTTTGCAAGTCTGATAATAATATAAACCTTTTATTGCAAAGGCTGGCTGCATAGGAATGGTTTTCCCCCCGTGTGGATCATCATGTGTTTTTTCAAATTGAATTTATGTGCTGTTGAATGACGGCACACTTTACACTTGAAAGCCTTTTGAGTCTCAATCCAGCTTGGATCGCTTTGCCTTGGATTCAGTTTGCAAACGCTTTCGTGAACGGTTTTACGATCATTGCGTATAAATGATTTTGAACAAAAGGCACAATTGTAATGTTTCTCTCCAGTGTGAGTCATAATATGTCTGTTTAAGTGAATTTTTTGTGAACTTTTGTATTTGCAGAAACTGCATGAAAATGGCTTTTCTCCTGTATGCGACCTCAGGTGAATTTTAAAGTCAGATTTTCGATATGAAGAATACTTACAGAGGTGGCACTTGTAAAGCTTGGCTCCTTTCTTTGAGTACGTGTACACTTGTAATCTTGTCAGCTGAATTTGAAGAGTTTGAGTGATGTTGAACCGCAGCAAAAGCGCCTTGTCTGCTTTACTGTTTGCCATTATTTAACTTTTTAAACTTCAACACTTGAACGTGCAAAAACTACACAGTTCTTCAGTCCCTGTACGCTCCAATGTTCGCCAGAAACAGCCGTCTTTATGGTATTACTAGATTTGTGGTCTGTATAAATAAATGTTGCTATTTTATATAATTTTAATTTTTATCCCATAAAATATTCTGAAACATTACGCCTTATCACAGACACTCTCAAATTACAATCCATTGATAATGTCTTTCGATGAACTTTGATAAGAAGATGACGAAATGGCATCAGTTTCTAAATCCATTCTTACCAGGTAAAGTTGTGTCACAAGTAACTGCTCACTGTCAATAAACTTTATTTTTGAAACGGAAAATCTACAACACTTTTGAAGTAGCTTCTGGACACGTAAACACAGGAAGAGTTGCCTACGAACAGATGTTGAGCCGTTGGTGTTTTGGAGCGAACTAACAATATTTTTTGTAATACAAGTTGGTCTGTTTTTGACTGCTTCATTACAAGGTCCTTGGAAAGTGGGCTTTGGGACTGCAAGGGGATGGATGCTCCCTTTTCACCTTTTCACATTATTGCTTCAAAAGCAAAGAGCGGGCTTCCTTCAGACGAGTGTGTATATACTTATGTACTTTGGTGTTTGCCTTTAGGAGCCCAGGAATGTTCGTTGAAGGGATAGAAGGAAAGTATAGTATAATGGTAGACTTGGCTTAAGAGCCTAAAGCTCAAGGCTTCCAGTCGGCATTCTCTATGAAAATTGGTTTTTTGTGTGTATTCGTCTTATAAATAGTGCCTATAATAAATTACAATAGATTAAACCAATTAAAATTCAGGACCACTTCCAAACTATAACCTACTACCCCAGGAACTGCTAACAAACCACTAACAAACACACTTGGCTAGCGATTTAGCCCACTTAAGTGGCTGTTATTCAAATAATAATTCCCACTATATTTACACAATTAAATCATGGATTTACAGTTCAAATTTGTCAAGTATTTTCATAAAAATAAGATGCACATTTCGTACAAAACTTTGATGTATGGATATGAATATTAGCCAAATGATAGCATGTTGTTCTCTGTCATCTCTGTTGGGTGGGTGGGAACTACATCCTTCAATAGGACTATAGGAGTACGTTGAACGTTAGCTTGCTGAAGGCAAAAGAGATTTAGATGATTTTTTTATATTGTTTATTTAAATTAATTACTACGTAGTTAACATAAAATTATAAAGTCTATTAAAGCTAAAACTAAACATTTTACATTCTTGTTAGAGCAAACAATATTGTTACACAATTCAATAATTAAGAGATCCAAGTTAAAAATTGTATTATTTACTAGTATTATTTACTGTTGAGCAGTTTAAATAGATCAAAGTAGATGTTTTTCACGCAGAATCAGTTTTGAAAGTATTTTATTTAAATTTTAATTTTAAATGTATCTTCCAATAATAATACGATTGGTCGACATAAAATACATTTATAACCCAATGTGGGCGTGATTTTGGAACATTTTAAAGTCTCACAGGTTTCATTGTCACATTAATGAAACTTGTAACTTATTTGCCTTCGCATGAATGTGTCTCAAATGGCTATAAAGGTGGGAATTAATGCGGCATTTGTACGAGCACAAAGGACGTTTAGTGGTTTTTTTACCGGTGTGGACTCGCAAATGCTTTTTTAGATCACCTTTCCTTGTAGTGCTGTGCTTGCAGACGTGACACTTGAACTTCTTCTGCTCTTCAACCCACTTTGCGTCGCCTTGATTTGGATTCGCTTTGCAGA
>JAQFZC010006493.1:0-12458 GCA_034695205.1 Dicyrtoma fusca
GAAATGACGTGAGAAAACGGAGGGAGGGAGGGGTTTGTTCAATTGATGACCAAGGTATGACCAAGTAGGCGGGAGGGCGGGAGGGTTGTCGAAAATCGGGTTTTTTTGCTCACGTAATATATGAATCACCCCTAGGAAAAGGCATTCGAGGCGAGGCGGGCTGCGTCGGTTTTGACGCCGTTTGGCTTGAATTGTTCCAAAGTTAGACCAGAACAATGAGAGTTCATTGCCGTAATGGAATGTCAACAAGGGGAAGTGTTAAACAGGATATTAACTGGTTTTGAAAATGTAAAACGGGATATTAGAACATTTTTTTGAAAGTGTAAAACGAAATATTTGATTATTTTTTAGTGTAAAACGGGATATTTGATCATTTTTGAAAGTGTAATACGGGAATTTATCACACTTTTGAGAGTGTAAAACGTGATATTTGCACATTTTTAAAGTGTAAAATGTGATATTTGCACATTTTTGAAAGTGTAAAACAGGATATTAGCACATTTTAAAAAGTGTAAAACGTGATATTTGATCATTTTTGAAAGTGCAAAACGTCATATTTTCACATTTTTGAAAGTGTAAAACAGGATATTAGCACATTTTAAAAAGGTAAAACGTGATATTTGATCATTTTTAAAAGTGTAAAACGTGATATTTGATCATTTTTGAAAGTGTAAAACGTGATATTTGATCATTTTTGAAAGTGTAAAACGTGATATTTGTACATTTTTGAAAGTGTAAAACGGGATATTTGCACATTTTTGAAAGTGTAAAACGGGATGTTTGCACATTTTTGAAAGCATAAAACGTGATGCACATTTTTGAAAGTCTAAAACGGGAAAATTTCTCATTTTTGTAAGTGCAAAACGGCTTATTAGGGCATTTTAAAAGTCCAAAAGCCAAAAATAGGAGTAAATGCATTTTCAAAAAGTGACACTAGCACAGTTTAAAAAGTCCAAAAGGTGTAAAATATGAAAATACCTACTATGTGCATTTTCGCAATGTGCAAAATGGCATGTTCTTATACCCACGTTTTGTAAGGTCTTAAAAAAGGGCAAACAGTGGTATTAGCGCAATTTACAAAGTGCAAAAGGCAAAAAAGGGAAGTTGCACAGCACAGTTGTTTATAATTTCATTGTTAACTTTAAAAAAAAGTTAGTGTGCCCGAAAGAACCTTTTTTGCATTGAAAACATAAAATCTTTGTTGAACTGAATCTGCTTTATTTATTTGTGCATTGTAAGCGGCGTCGAAGCTACAAATTTTTGCTCTACAATAATTATTTATTTTATTTTGTCCACTGCAATCCCACAGCAATAGTTTAATAATTTATCTCTCATTAATATTTCTGTAATACGTACATACTTTTTGTTCTTGATCTTGACCTTAATTTAATTTCCCATTTGTTTTGTCTCTTTTTGTCTTTTGTAATTAAACACGTGGGTAGTTCACACACAACTTTTCGAAAATGGCTGCGCTTTGTGTTTACACAATTAAAATCCACGCTCACAAAGAAGCAGGGATTCAATGCAAAAATATAATAAATAGCGAAGCCTAGTGAATTATCATTCTCACTGCAATTCTAAGCCTAGTGTGATTGCATTTTGCATTTTTTAAAAAAGAATTTAATTGCAGTCACAAAGTCACACAGTCACAATGAATTATTATTATAATAATAATAAATTCATAAAAAAACATTATCACTAAAAGCAATCACAGACACAATAATTCGTATAGGAAATTAAAAAATAATGAATGAAAAGTGCAACGGATGGAAAGCAAAAAAAAGAAGGAATTAATTACAGACAAAGCCAAGCAAAGGTGTTGACTGTTGACCTAGAATTAAATTACAGTTTTACATTTTTATTTATTTATTTTAATTATTACAACTTTTTGGATTCAAAATGAAATTAAATTTAAAATTTAAAACCCAGTTTAAAAGGCAAAAGATAGTACGCCTGTACATAAGTCATTTTTTTTAAGAAATAGAGAGTGATTGTTGTCTGTTGATTGTTGACGTGAACAATTTATAGCTTCAAGGTTACACAGTTTGAAGCTTCAAGTATAATTTTTTATTAATTGATTATGTTAATCATGCAGGGCTATATAGCTACCATATATAGCTACATATATAGCCATGCCTATACCAGTCCAAAACAAAAATATCTCGAGGTTAACTTTTTTTTTCTTCTGTGGCATCTTTGATCTTTGAAGTTGTTGGGAAGGTGAAGTCAAGTCAAGTGCAATAATGGATTTCCATTTTCATTCCCATGTCCATATTTATATTTCAAGAGAGCAGACACGCACACATTTTACAATTCAAAATTCAAAACTACTCCAATGCACACGATTAAGCAATGCAATTCAATGCACACACACACACACGCAAGAAGCAACTGGCAACAGGAAAGCATGCACACTGCACTGTGTATTTTTTATTCATTTATTTAAATATTCTTCCGGCTATCCGTGCATTGATGCATAGAAAGAGTTTAGAGTTATTTTTGAACAAAATTGTTTTTTATCGACAGGCAGTGTGTGTCAGTGTAGGGGGTAATTGTACTCGTTTTTTACGTTTTGCCTCGTTATATTCTTGTAAAAAATAAAATGCACCTAGGTAATTAAACTGTAAAGAAACTGGGAAACAAGGAAGTTTTTTAGGGTTTTTACTACAAAACTTAGCATTTTTTAAAAGGCGTAAAGCTACAAATTAACACTTTCAAAAAGGTTTAGAACAAGAAATTGTTTCAAAAATGCAGAAAAAAAAATTCAACATTTTTAAAAACGTGAAAAAACTAGGAATCGGCGTTTTCGAAACGTCCAAACAAGAAATTTTGAAAAACATTCGAAACTAGTAAATGGTACTCTAAAAAAGGTCGACACAAGAATTTAACACTTTTAAAAAGGTAAAACTAGAAATTAACATTTTCAAAAAGGTGTAAAACTAGAAATAGCCCTTTTCAAAAACATTCAAAACGAGTGAATTACACTTCCAAAAATATCAAAATAGGAAATCATAATTTTCAAGGTGTAAAACTAGAATTTAAAATTTTTAAAAAGTGTAAAACAATAAATTAGCACTTTCAAAAAGGTCAAAAAACTAGAAGTAGGCCTTTTAAAATCATTCTTTACTAAAATCCAGCACTTTCAAAAAGGTCAAAACTAGAAATTATCATTTTCAAAAACATTCAAAACCACTAACAGACACTTTTAAAAAGGTCAAAACTAGAAATTACCATTTTCAAAACTATGCAAAACCACTAACAGACACTTTCAAAAAGGTCAAAACTAGAAATCACCATTTTCAAAAACATTTAAAACCACTAACAGCCACTTCCAAAAAGGTCAAAACTAGAAATTACCATTTTCAAAAACATTCAAAACTAGTAAATAACACTTTCAAAAAGGTCAAAACTAGAAATTACCATTTTCAAAAACATTCGAAACCACTAACAGACACTTTCAAAAAGGTCGAAACTAGAATTCGCCACTTTTAAAACGTGTAAAACTACGAACTACCTACAAAATCCAGTTTCTAAAAGTTTTACTGGCCTGCTTGGTCCAACTCCTTAGTTAATTGTACACCCGACGGCAACATATTGTTTGTTTGGCGTCAAGTCTCGCGTTATAAGTCAGTGTCAAAGTGCCAAAGAAAGTAGAGGCAGAGATAGCACATTTTTTTACAAAAAAAAGAAGAAAAGTGAAGCTGACTGAAAGGCTTGTTGGTCTTGCTCTGGAACTGTGACTGCTTCGTTTGTAGCTAATGAGAAAAATATAATAAAAATATGTGACAATTGGATGCCTTTACATTCCTTGGCTTTGGCTTTCGCTTTGGAATGAACCTGAAGATCGAAATTCAAACTAAAAAAAGTTTTAGCCACTACCAACTACTGTTCATTACACAGCTAGCAAAGTTGACACTGCACTGCCATGCCTCTTTGGACTCTGTTCTGTTCTTTTGAACTTGTTAGTGTTAGACATTCATTGTGGTGGCAAATAGGGAAGCCCAGCACGTGGAGAGTTCATTAGTTTTATTTTTTTTATATTTACAAATAGACTTTGCATTAAATTTAGACGCAGGACCAATGAATGGAGGGATGGAGATAGCTGCTATGTTTTGTCTAGGCTGGCCTCAGGGGCCTTGCAAAAATGATGGCAGTCAATTTAGAGGTTAGAGGATAGTTTCAAAATTAATCAAATTTTGAATTTGTATTTTGAAAAAGGGCAAAACGGTATGATAGCCTGGTAAATAAGGTCAAAAAATGCCATTGAACGCTATCAAAAGAATCAAAACCGGTTTCAAAAAGGTGTAAAATATGATATTGCACTTTTATAAAGGGGTAAAACCTTGTTTTAGTCTTCCTAAAAGATGGAAAACATGCTAATTCACGTTTTCAAACGAGGCAAAAACGTGATACTACACTTTTTCAAAACAGGTTGAAAGTGTCATAATACTTTTTCAAAAGAGTCAAAACGTTGTGTTAGTCTTTCTAGGAGGGGCAAACCAAGATATTACAGTTTTTCAAAAGGGACAAAATGTCATACATATTACTGTTGTTAAAAGGTGCAAAACGTGCTTAAGCACTTTTTCAAAACAGGCTAAACGTGATAACACTTTTTCAAAACTGGTTAAAAGTGTTAAGTGTCATAATACTTTTTCAAAACAGTCAAAACATTGTGCTAGTGTTTCTAGAAGGGGCAAATCAAGATATTACAGTTTTTCAAAAGGGACAAAATGTCATACATATTACTGTTGTTAAAAGGGGCAAAAGTGCTTAACCTCTTTTTCAAAACAGGCTAAACGTGACAATACTTTTCAAAACTAGTAAAAAGTGTCATAATACTTTTTCAAAAGAGTCAAAACATTGTGCTAGTGTTTCTAAAAGAGGCAAATCAAGATATTACAGTTTTTCAAAAAGGGTATTAAAATGACATATTACTGTTTCTAAACGGGGTAAAACTAAAGATATTTAAATTTTTTTCAAAGGGGAAACCCCTTGTATTAGCACTTCTTAAAGATGCGAAACGTGCTAATTCACGTTTTCAAAAGAGGCAAAACCTGCGCTTGCACTTTTCTAAAAGATGCAAAACGTCAATTGTCAATTATACATTGTCAAAAGTCAAAAACGGACCAAACGCAGTGTTAGAATTTCTAAAAGCGTAAAAGCTGTAAAACACGATATATTTTACGTTTTAAAAATGCAAAAAATCTCTGCATGTCCTCGCTATAACTACAAAGCCCCCTATATTTTTATTAGGTACATTAGATTTACAGTCACTAAAATGCAAAATAGGCTATCTGTGTGTACTATGTTGAGCTGATACACCATTTTGCATCTTTTATAAAACACAGAAATTGCTCATAAGTATACTATAAATGCATGTTTCCCTTTAACCATGAGTTTAGTTTGCATGGCGTTGGGGTTAAGCAATGTTCTGTCTTTTGTGTGAAACAATTTTCACTTTTGGACGGACTTCCTGGTCTGCAAATAATGTATTGCAAAAAAATGCGATTGAATGCTGGGTCTGTTTTTTTTTAATCTTTGGCCCGACTTTCTGACTTCTTGGGGTCTGGAAAGTTGGCTCAATGAATGAAGTGGCATTTCTAGAATTTGAGCCTTTCGTCTAGTCTAGTGTACCTAGGTGATGGAAACTAAATCTTTGAATCATTTTTCTACAGTAATTTTTTAAACATCATCTTGAATTGCGTGTAACAACGCACATTTATCTTCAAATTCTTCTTTTGTTAATTCTGTAGAAACCAGATGGAACAAAATTGTTTACAGATCGCGGAGCTGCCAGCCATCACAGTCTGTCATTAAGTTTCATGTATTTCCTTGAATTACTCATTGAAAGTTAAATTCCATTACGATTACGAAATACGAGAGCAATTCATTATGATTTTACGACTAACGATAGGAATGACACATTCATGAGTAAGTGTCTATAGGAGCTTCCGCTATATGGTGGCTGTATACATAACCTTTGACCTGGAAAACTGTAGTGTAATAAAGTGGGGAAAAAATTAATTCCAAGAGGTGCTATATGTATACGTATATAGCACTGCATGTATAGCAATCGTTTAACCTATTCGGAACTGGGAAACCATGCAACGAATGCTGTATAAAAGTGTTTAATTCTATGAATTAACTTGTTTAAAACGGTCAAAACTAGTAAATAACACTTTTTTAAAAGGGTCAAAACTAGTGAATAACACTTTTTCAAAACGGTCAAAATTAGTAAACACTTTTTCAAAATGGTCAAAACTAGTAAATAACACTTTTTCAAAACGGTTAAAATTAGTAAACACTTTTTCAAAATGGTCAAAACTAGTAAATAACACTTTTTCAAAATGGTCAAAACTAGTAAATAACACTTTTTCAAAACGGTCAAAACTAGCAAACAATACTTTTTCAACATGATCAAAACTAGTAAACGACACTTTCAAAAAGTCAAAAATGTAAAAATTAGTTTTCAAAATGAGCAAAACTAACTAGTAAGTGTATTACCGTTTCAAAAAGGTTAATAATGCGTAATTATTTTTCACAGTTTTTTACACCTTACAGTACAGTTAAAACACTGCACCGCACAGTGAAAGCGATGATAATTTATTCGTTCGTCTTTGGCGTGCATTGTCTGGGCTTCATGACTCAATCAGTCACATTTTGATTATTATGTTTATTTTATTCCTTTTACCGTAAAAGCTCCAATAGAGCCCCAGGGGCTTTGTTTAAAATTGTATGTCGTAGATTAGGGCTTTATTAGAGAGTGGGGCTCAATTCAAAATTCCCTCATTGCATTCCCGCATAACATAGTACTGTGTTATGCAACCCCATGGGGCTCTACTGAAGAGAGGGGCTGTATTATAATTTTTCATTGGTAGCATGGGACTTTATTAGAGGGTGGGGTTCTATTGGAGCGTTTACGGTAATTGTGCTCCATTTGACCTGCCCTGAACTTCTAAGAAAAAGAGACAATATGATCAATTTGTCAGATGTGCCTTATCATATGCGTAGTTAGCACAGGTGGAGTTCTTAATAATTGGAAATTCTCTGCTATCAAAAATTATCTCTAAATGGACAACAATGAAGTATCATACTAAGACACCCAGTAATATTAAATTATTATTGTCATTGTATTCCGAATGTGATGATAATTGTTGGAGAGAGAAGCGACGCCGTATTTGGCTAGAAACTAGAAACAATGCTGGATTCAATAATTAAGGGTGAATGAACACAATAGTGTCAATCGAGTGTATCTGCAGAAATAAAATAGAAGTAAGCTGATGGGCATTGCATACTAATGAATAATTGAGTGAGAAGGGGCATGTGGAAGGTGTTCATTTTAATCGGAAATTGGCAGGTTGGTTTATGAAGGGGCTGTTTACTCATTACGTCAGCGAAAAACACTATTTTGCTTTATGTATGTGCAGTGTTTTTTAAAATTGTTCTAGTGCTTTTGAAAGGCGAAAATAATCGTTTGCGACCATTTATTTCATTTTTTATTCCTACGTTTGGAACTGGGAACCAGTGGAGCAGGAAGGATTACTTTTAAAAAAAGTGTTTATGCTACAAATTAACTTTTCTAAACGATCAAAACTAGAAATTGACGTTTTCAAAAACATGCAAAACTACTGAAAAGCATTTTGAAAAATGTAAAAACAAGGTATTAGCGTTTTCAAAAACGTTCGAAACTTCTAAAAAGCATTTTCAAAAAGGTCACAACTAGTAAATAATACTTTTTCAAAACAGTCAAAACTTAAAAATAACACTTTTCAAAACGGTCAAATCTAAGTAACTAGCAGTTTCAAAAAGGTCATAACTAAGAATTAGCGTTTTCAAAAACGTGCGCAACTCGTAAAAAGCATTTTCAAAAAGGTCAAAACAAGGAATTAGCCTACCTATTCAAAAACATGCAAAACTACTAAATGACACTTTTAGAAAGTTCAAAACAAGAAATCAGGTTTATTAAAATCAAACGAAACTAGTAACTAATAACACTTTAAAAAAGGCCAAAACAAAGAATTCACATTTTCAAAATACATACTTTGCAAACACGGTAGCTAAATTCTGTATGTGTAATTTATGCAAGGTCCCACTTCCATGCAATCAAAGTACCGCAGTTTATGATTAAACGCCTATAGTTATATGTACGTGATTAGTCTGTTTTATAAAAATGTATATCGATAATTAATATTACCGTACCGTATATGTACACTACTGTCCTGTTTTACTTTTTTTTTTACTACTGCTTTAAGTGTAAACAGTAGGCAAAATCTTGGTTTATTAGTCTCAGGCGTAATTAATCATGGCTTAATGATGGAATGCTCTGTAAAATGGTGGCAATGTTTTCAAATTTGCAAGGATGTTACAGATACGGGATTAATATTGCTAATTATTAATAATTATTGTCAATGAATTCCGTATGCCGTATGGGGATAATTGAGCATTACATACTTTAGAAGTGAAAATGGCCCAAAGCAATCCAAAGCAATGGGGGTCATTCATATTTTATGTTTCCAAATTTTGAAACAAAAATTACCTAGTTACACAGCCTGTAGTACAAAATCAGGGGCAAGGGGCTACGCATAAATTTGGTTTGCAAGCATACGTAATTTTGGACAGTCCCTTTGATTATGTATGTATCGCTGTTAGGATTTTGATGATGGGAAAAATTTTGGATTTCCTTTCCGCGTCTCAATGGCCATAAAAATGTAGGAATGTAATAAATGATAATGATTGGATTGCTTGGATTGAATGAAGAAATGCAAAACAAAGGAATAGGAGCGTCAAATTAACATCTTCGTCCGCTCTTAATCGCTAATCGTAATAAAATCCTTAATTGCTATAATTATGGCCATTCCTTCGCGTCAAATTTCGACGCACTTAATCCGCAGGTTCACTCCACCAAAAGAACCTTGCTTTGGAATCGAAAGGCAAAACTACAAAAGGAACGCTTTTGGATTCATTTTGCCGTTTTTGCTGACTGTAGTTCGGTTCCGTTGACTTTGTCGCTTTTGTAAAAAAGTGTCAAAGCTAACAATTTAACACTTTTACAAAGTATCAAAGCCAACAGTTAGCATCTTCAAAAGGTGTCATAATTAGCATTTAGCACTTTCAAAAGGTGTCAAAACTAATAATTATCATTTTAAAAAAGTGTCAAAATCAGTAATTACGGCTTTCAAAAAGTGTCAAAACTAACAATTAACACTTTTACAAAGTATCAAAACCCACAGTTAGCATCTTCAAAAAGGGTCAGTGTGTCAGAATTAGCATTTTAACACTTTCAAAAGGTGTCAAAACTAATGATTATCATTTTGAAAAAGTGTCAAAACTAGTATTTAACCTTTTCAAAAAATCTAGAAATTATTAATTAGCTTTTTTTTAATAAGAGCCAAAGCTAACAATTAACCTTTTGAAAAATAGTCAAATAGCAAGTAAATAACATTTTCAAAAAGTGTCAAAATCAGTAATTATTGTAATTAACATTTTCAAAAAGTGTCACAATTATTAATTAACACTTTCAGAAAGTGTCAAAACTATAATCAGTAGCACTTTCAAAAAGTACCATTACTAATAGGTAATTTACTGACATTTTCAAAAACTGTCAAAACTTATAATTATTACTACTTTCAAAAGTTTCAAAATTGATTATTACCATTTTCAAAAAGTGTCAAAATTGATTATTACCATTTTCAAAAAGTGTCAAAATCAGTAATTAACATTTTCAAAAAGTGTCAAAATTATTAATTAACACTTTCATTAAGGGTCAAAAAAAGTAATTAACATTTTCAAAAAGTGACAAAATTATTAATTAACATTTTCAGAAAGTGTCAAAACTAATCAGTAGCACTTTCAAAAAGTACCGTTACTA
Organism: Dicyrtoma fusca; assembly: GCA_034695205.1. Lineage (NCBI taxonomy): Eukaryota > Metazoa > Arthropoda > Collembola > Symphypleona > Dicyrtomidae > Dicyrtoma > Dicyrtoma fusca. Next base: position 9,869 of record JAQFZC010006493.1, read on the forward strand.
GTATGTAATTTTACTGACATTTTCAAAAACTGTCAAACCTTATAGTTATTACTATTTTCAAAAGTGTCAAAATTGATTATTACCATTTTCAAAGGGTGTCAAAACTAGTACATAATTCACATTTTCAAAAGGCGCTAAAGCTATTACAAACATTCTGAGACAGTTTTGGACATACCAACTGACTTACTATACGCTAGAAACAACAGCAACAAAAATCCAACCGGCGTCAAACCATTACAATTTGCCATTTGCTGTTTGAAATGGAGCGCTTTGCGCTTTGATTTTGCAAAGGTCTTTTGGTAGAGTGTACACACACTTTGCACAGTTGAGTCCATGCTTTGGGGCTTTCCATAAATGACGTTTGCATTTTTCTGACATTTTCTCCCCCCTCCCCCAAAAGTTTGCATTTTTTAACATTAGCTTAAATGGAAGCTCCAACCCCCTACCTACCGTCGTTTGCAAACGTCATTTATGGACAGCCCCTTTGAGTGACAGGCGTGCGATTGAGTGCGGATGTGAATATGGAAATGATAATTGCATGGCAGGAAAGATAAGAAGTCAATCCAAAAAGACAGAAGCATTATTGGGTGGATCTACTCGCAGGTGTTTCTCATTCTTCCCTTATTTTCCATTGTTACTGTTACTGCTCATATGGTTCAACAATCAGATACAGGATTTTGCAGCCCCGCCGCACCACCACGCAATGCTATTGACAATGCAAATTCGACTGTCTCGGCTCTTACCTGTAATTAAGGGGCGGCAGATGAGGAAAAAAAAACGGGGCTTCAATGCTCACTTGCACTCTATGCATCGCTTATATGGCAGTCTGTCTCGTCTCTTGTAATTACTCGTCTTCATTCACTATACTATACTGGCTCCTGTTTTGCTGGTGATGCACTCATTGTTAGTTAAACTAAAGGATACATGGCTCTCAGTATTAATTGAAACGTTTTTATTTTTTATTTCCATTAGAATTTATCCACCACTTATCCATTTATTTAATATTGAATAGAAATTGTTGTACGGAAACTGATTTTTTTGTAATAGTGAAAACTTACTACTTACTAGTAACCAGTTTTAGATTTAAAAAAGAGTTGACTTTGAAAACAAAAATGCTAAATTAAATGAAGTTTTATAACGCATTTTTGTTAGAACAACTTAGTGAAAAGTTGAAAGCTCAACGCCGCTCAAATATTTTGATATTTTGACGTTGACGATTAGTTACAAGTTTAACTAGTGAAGTAAACTACATACTTGTTAAAGGCTAAACGGGAAATTATGTTATCTGCACTTAGGTATGATAATGATACAAGAAGCATTTTTTATTCTAAAGAATTAATTTGTGTTCGATTTACAAGCTTTTGAGAAGGTGCAAAATGTCCTATTTACGTGTTTTTGAAAAGGTGCAAAATGGTGTATTTACACGTTTTTGAAAAGTTGTATGTACAATGTTCTATTTACACGTTTTTGAAAAGCTGTACAATGTTCTATTTACACGTTTTTGAAAACGTGTAAAATGTCATATTTACACTTTTTGAAAAGGTACAGAAAGTCCTATTTACACGTTGTTGAAAACGTGTAAAATGTCATATTTACACTTTTTGAAAAGGTGCAAAATGTCCTATTTACACGTTTTTGAAAAGGTACAGAAAGTCCTATTTACGCGTTTTTGAAAACGTGTAAAATGTCATATTTACACTTTGAAAAGGTGCAAAATGTGATATTTGCACGGGTTTGAAAAGCTGTACAATGTCCGATTTACACTTTTTGAAAAGGTGTAAAATGTCATATTAACACTTTTTGAAAAGGTGTAAAATGTAATATTTACTTTTTGAAAAGATGGAAAATGTGATACAGCGTGGAGCTTGGAAAGGAGAGCTTAAGCCAAACAGTGGTCAACTCAAAACTAGAAAATTGAGGAAAACACTCTCATCAGTTAGTTCCTTGCCATTCAGACTTTGTGGTGTTGTTTTGGTCGTTTTTAGTGAAAAGTTGTAAAAAAAGCAAAGTGGCTGAAGTGGTGCTACTATCATAAATTCCAAAAACAAGCATGTATTACAATTGACACCTTCTTGAAAGCATCAACTTCTGAAAACGAAATATTTGAAAGCATACATTTTTAACTTTTTGCACCTTTTGAAACATGCTATTGTAGCATTTTACACTGTTTTTAAGGCTCAAATATTATTAAACACTGTTTTAAATCTTGTCTTTTTGACATTTTTCACTTTTTTAAAACGTGCATTTAGTACATTTTGCACGTTTCTGAAACCTCAAACTTAAGAAAACACCTTTTCAAATCATGTAATTAGGACATTTTACACCTTCTTAAAGGCACAAACTCCTTTTTGAAATAATACATTTATGACATTTTACACATTTTTGAAGGCTGAAATTTCAGAAAATATCGTGCAAAAAATGCATTTTCCGCATTTTGTACTTTTTGAAAACATGCATTTATGACATTTTGCACCTTTTTGAAGCCTTAAACTTAAGAAAACACATTTTGAAACCATGCATTTAGGACATTTTGCACCTTTTTGAAGCCTTAAACTTAAGAAAACACATTTTGAAATCACGCAATTATGAC
>JAQFZC010006494.1:0-12457 GCA_034695205.1 Dicyrtoma fusca
TGAGCTTTTCAAAATCAGTAAAAACGGCGTTTGCAATTTTTAAAAATGGTCAAAACTGATAACTGAGCTTTTCAAAAACACTAAAAATGTTGTTTGCGCTTCTGAAAAATGGTCAAAAGCGATAACTGAGCTTTTCAAAAACACTAAAAATGTTGTTTGCGCTTCTGAAAAATGGTCAAAAGCGATAATTGAGCTTTTCAAAAACACTAAAAATGGAGTTTCCCCTTTTCAAAAATGGAATCGGAATTTGCCCTGCATCCTGAAGATAGTACATTTTTCTTTTTTCTTTTGATTTTCCATTATGTTTAAAACCTTCTGTATAAAGCAAAGCAGAACGTATACGAAAAGGAAATAGAAAAAATCTAGGGGTAAAATGTCCCAAAATGTAAAGCAATACCAAAAATTGACGACCCTGAGGATTTTGTTGTCTACATATGACTTGACTAGACTTTTCCGCTTTTTTCGGTAGCTTGACTTGACTAGACTAGACTAGCTGACACTTTCAAAACTTGTGACTTGACTTGACTAGACTAGCAAGAGGCGTAGAAAAAAATGACTAGACTAGACTAGACTAGACTAGCCACGATTCTTCCCATGTTAAGGGATAGCTGACTAGTTGACTAGACTAGACTTGAGAATTGTAAATTTTGTGTTGACTAGACTAGACTAGACTAGGCAGGCCTCGAAAACAGTGTGACTTGACTAGACTAGACTAGCTGCCTTTGATTTTGGACGTGACTAGACTTGACTAGACTAGCGAAAATTTTGGGCAGCATAGTTGTAAAGCTTTCAAAAACACATAAATAGAACAATTTGCACCTTTTCAAAAAACAAGCAAATAGAACGTTTTGCACCTTTTCAAAAAACAAGCAAATAGAACGTTTTGCACCTTTTCAAAAACACTTAACTAGGGGATTTGAAATCTCTGCAAACCATTCAAATAAAGTAATATTTACTATTTCATAACCTCCGCATTTACAACCTTTTCCAAGAGAAATGTCGAGTGTTCTCTACTTCAGTTTTTTTATGTAGTGTGTTCTCTACTTAAAAAAAGCCTTGCCTTCCTACCTACTTTCTATTGATAGACTTCTGGCTCGTATGGGCTCAAGACTGCATTCTCCCTCATCTGTATAATTCTGCTGTTAACCTAGTAACTAGCCTGCTTAATCAAAGAACCAAAAATATGATATCATTGTGAAAAGTTGTAAATCATAGTTTTGCACTTTATCAAAAACACAAAGAAACCATACTAATGTCCATGTAAAGTATATATATGGTAAAAGATGGAGTTGAAATTTTTAAAGCACATAAAAATAGGTAATAATTAATTACCGTAAATTCTCTAATAGTACGCCCGCGAACTATTCCATTCAGCCCCTCCGACCCCCGCGTACAATTAGAGACACGCGCAATAATAGAGACCCGCGTATTATTCAAACTAACCGTTTTACTACTCTGAATTTAGTTGGAATAAACAGGCGTAAAACAAGAATTTTGACAATTTTAAGCGACTTAAAAGTATGTGTCATTTAATTGAAGCTATTCGGTGGCTAAAAAGTTAGATTTACACTGATTTCTGTACAATTAAACACTGAAAATACTTCCGCTGACCCGCGTACTGTTAGAGACCCGGGTATTATTGGAGACCCGCGTAATAAAAGGGAATTTAAGGTATTTAATTATTTTCATAATTTTCCACTCACCTCAACGAGTTCTCCAGGAATTCCACAATTTTTATTTTGTTTGTAGTTTCGTAATCGAAATTACAATATAAAATTTCCACTAATGATCACAGGTTTCTACGGCACTCACAACTTGTGACAGTATTTAGTGTACAATTTGATTGCAGATTTAATTTACTTTAAGGGTGTGTATTAGAAAAATCGATTTTAGTGACAAAAATAATACATATTACAAATTCTAAAACCAAGATTTTTCTGATTAATGAATGTTTTTGTGAATTAAGGTTCAAGGAGTTTTTTTTCTCGTCCTATTTGGCCGAAGCGTTTCGGCGAGACTTGTACTTTGCTTTGTACATAGTTCTGTTTGTCTAAAAGTAATTGGGGCTGAAGTAAGTTCAGTAATGATGATCGGTAAAATTATCACACAAAACACTGTATTGTCTTTCATATTTAGGTAGACAAAATGAGCGTACAAGGGGCCTTGCATTTATTACGTTAAAAGAAGGTATTTCATTTTTTATTAAAGCGAGATTTTACATTCATACAGGCCAAGGGGGTATGCAGAAGCGTTGACAAGGACCAAAATATTTGATGGACATTTTTGAAAAGGTTTAAAATGTTGTATTTACATTATTTTGAAAAGATGCATATTGTCGTAATTGAATGTTTTTGAAAGGGTGTAAAATGTACTAATGAGCCATTTTCAAAAAGATGCAAAACGGGATATTTAAGAGTTTCAAAAGTTCAAAATGACCTGTTTATTTATTGACTTAAAAAGATATAAAATGCCCTATTTACACGATTTCAAAAAGTTGAAAAATGTCTATTTAGGTGCTTTTGAAAAGGTTCAAAATGTCCTATTTAGGTTGTTTTGAAAAGGTGCAAAATGTCTATTTAGGTGCGTTTCAAAAGGTGCAAAATGTCTATTTAGGTGCTTTTCAAAAGGTGCAAAATGTAGTATTTAGTTGTTTTTGAAAAGGTGCAAAATGTCCTATTCCCTTGGTTTTGAAAAGATGCAAAATTCTATATTAACATAATTTCAAAAAAGTTCAAAATATCAAATTGATTCCCATGTTTTTGAAAAGGTGCTAAATGCCCTTTACACACATTTCTGAAACTGTCAAAACGTTCTATTCAAGTGTTTTGGAAAAGATGCAAAATGATTTGTTGACAAGGTTTTATACGTCTAATTATGTTCTAATTGGACGTTCTTAAAAGGTACAAAACGTCCAATAAAAATGTTTTCAAAAAAGTGCAAACCACATTTACATTCTAAAGCCTCGAAAACCGTAAATTATGCCATTATCATCCACGAAAATACATGCAAGAATGCAAGTTTAGTATTTTAAAAGTGTGCAAAACCCTTTTATTATTATTTACATACCTATTGAAAACTTCTTTAGCAACAAATTGCACTTTTTCCAATTTTGGTTTGATGAGATCACAAATGAAAGCCCCCAGAATACAACTTCTAGTAACTGTACAGTGTATTTGTATTAGTACGACTTTAGACTTGAATAGTGTAAATGTGCTTCTTTCTGTTTTAAAACCTGAGACAATATTATCTGTAACTTCTGTAAGGCTTGCCCTCACACCCTATCTCATTTACTATTAAAAATAACAGGATAGGGAGCCTTATAGACAATCCAAGAGACCAACTATTTGTTAGTCTCATTCAAATTAGTCATAGCTTTTGTTTTATTGCTTTATTGGTCGAGCTGGAAACGAATTGTGATCCTTTTTCGTCAACCAAAATAGGATACAAAGTTGCTTGAGTATAACCTATACAAATTGTATACTTTATTATGTTTATAGATTGTCCGTTAAAATACATCTTACCTATTGCCCATTGGAAAAAAATAAAAGATAAAACTTAAAATAGTACATTTTCGGAAATAGTAAAAACGAACTGACCTTTTTCCATTGATCGGTCTAAATCCTTTCCCTTTGTTACCGCTTATGATCTCTTGTCGGCCGCAGGCACAAGCAAGAGCCCGACAAAGGGAAAGGGCACCTGAAATACTTCTCTTCCAAGGAAGCTTTTTGAAATCTTCCTTCAGAGGTACAAAATTTATGAATGAAAAAAGATAACTTCACTTCTTCGATTTTTGAAAATATTATGTACTATTTTAAACGGCACAACAGTTCAGCATGAATTAGGAGAATCTGCTGATTCATGCTGAACTGTTGTGCCGTTTCTACTCTCCAGTCTGTATATCGTTACTGTAAATGCAAAGTGGCCGGTCTCCTTTCCTTAAAAGCAAAGTGGCCGATCTCCAGCTCACACTAAACGCAAAGTGTCCGATCTCCATTTTTTCGACTTAACACTATGTATGGAGATCGGCCACTTTGCATTTACAGTAACGATATATCGAGGCTTCAGGGGGAAAATGACGTGCTTCTATTTTTGCGCAACCTTTTCAAAAAGGCGATATGTTTAGTTTTACATCTTTTTTAAAGCAGTAATTTACAGTTTTGACCTTTTTGAAAACGTTAAATTCCAGTTTTCGCACTTTTTGACAACGTTAAGTTCCAGTTTTGATCTTTTCGAAACCGTTAATTTCTAGTTTTGACCTTTTTAAAAACGGTAATTTCCAGTTTTGACCTTTTTGAAAATTTTAAATTCTAGTTTTCGCACTTTTTGAAAATGTTAATTTGTAGTTTTCGCACTTTTTGAAAATGTTAATTTCCAGTTTTGACCTTTTTGAAAATGTTAATTTCCAGTTTTCGCACTTTTTGAAAAAGTTAATTTTCAGTTTTCGCACTTTTTGAAAGTGTTAATTTCCAGTTTTGATCTTTTTGAAAAAGTTAATTTTCAGTTTTCGCCCTTTTTGAAAGTGCGGATTTATTTAGAATACCCCTTTTAAAAAGCATTTTTTCATTTTTTCCCAGTTCCAAATAGCTCTTGAGCTTTTCAAAAATGGTAAAAGTGGTGTTTTGCACTTTTCAAAAATGGTCGAAACTGATAATTCAGTTTTTCAAAATCAGTAAAAATGGTGTTTGAGCTTTTCAAAAATACCAAAAATGGTCTTTACTCTTTATTTTAAGCCAAATATGCAAAAGTGATACCTATACTTGGGAGGAACTTATAGGTAAAAAGCAGGGGGCTTGCGTCCAAATGACATTAAGGGGACGCTGGACCTGCGACATATTGCTTCTTCACCCGCGATTTGTACATAGTGACAGTGCCGCGAGTACATAATAATAAAACACGTTGAAATTCGGAATTCGGAAATGGAATTGGAGACGTTCTTGGTTCTTGGAATTCCATTCATGTCAAGTCAATCTCATCACACACCAGCTTCGCCGCCTCTTCTCAATGATCCTTTCAAAACCCGCCCAGCTTTTCTTTCGGGCTTTTGACTTTTATGTGGGGCAGAAAATAATAGCAAAATCAAATATTTTGTTTTGTATGTATGGAATGGACCCACGTTCTCTCTTGTCTCCAAAGAAACCCAATAAGGCCGTGAAAAAAAAATGGAGCAGATATTTATTTCACTTTTTATCCAATCCATCCGTCGATAGGCCTTTTACGCAATTTTCACTTCCAATTTATTACCATTCATTTTTTAACCGTGAAACTTATGTTTTGTATTCCATTCGAAGAACCTTAAAGTTTTTCAGTTTAGAAAAAAAACAACTTTTGACGTTTTCAGTCTAATGGTGCTCATTTTTTTTAAATAGTGGTTGGTTTACAATCTTACCATGTGTGAGTAATTTTTGTATATTATGCTCATAATTTCAACCTTAAACTATATTTTGGCTTAAATTGGCTTCATTGGCTTCATTAATTAAATTAATCTTTTTTTTTATTTCGTTTTTTGGCATCGCATGGAATGTTTCATAAAATCGATACGGACAGGTCATCGGGAATTTATTACTGTTTCCTGTGATAGTTTTTCTCATTCACATTCTTTTACTATCTGAAACTGTACACACAGCTGCCCTTGCCTTGTTTAGTATGGAGATGTAGCAGTAATTGTGTCAACTTCAGCTACATTGGTCTGCAGCACATACATACATATCGTCGGTGAAGAAGTAATGTGACGCATGTCCGAGCCATCACTTTACGTTTGCATCCGGTTTTTATACAAATTGCAAACAAATACAACTTTGGCAATTTTTAAAACAGAAAATTATGGGTCCATGAACTTTTCAAAATCAGAAAAATTGGAATTTACACTTTTCAAAAATTAGTGAAACTGCTATTTGCACTTCTTAAAGAAGAGATAAAAACTATGTACATATTTAATATTTTTAAAAAAACGTATGTACAAGTTGTATTTACTGTTTACGCCTTCTTTAACCCATTCGGAACTAGGGAACCATGGAAAGAATGCTTTCCAAAAGTGTTTAATTTCATAAATGTACTACATATTTCAAAACAGTCAAAAACTAGTAAAAGTAGTAAACCACACTTTTTCAATATGGTCAAAACTAGTAAATAACACTTTAAAAACGGTCAAAACTGTAAATTAACTTTTTCAAAACGGTCAAAACTAGTAAATAACACTTTAAAAACGGTCAAAACTGTAAATTAACTTTTTCAAAACGGTCAAAACTAGTAAATAGCACTTTTTCGAAAAGTTCAAAACTAGTAAATAACACTTTTTCAAAACAGCCAACATTAGTAAATAACACTGTCAAAAGGTCAAAACCCTACAAATTAGCCTTTTCAAAAACATTCAAAACTAATTATATTACCGCTTCGAAAAGGTTAAACCTAAACAACCGGTAGGTAGGTAGGTACCCAAGTCAAAAGTGGATTGGTGGGACTTGCGTCACAATACTTCTTTACCCACGCTATGTCGGCAACACGCATGTAATTCATAATAATTACAGGAAAAAATTGTGAAAATGTGAACGCTGCAATATATTCCCCTCTCCATCCTATAATTTATGACTTTCAGTTTTTCACTGCTCAGTCACAGTTGACCGTACAAATATCCAATATCCTTAAAATCTGTGTACACAATGTAGACCACTATAATCTGCTATATAGACGCCTATATACATAATATAACGGCCTACTGGTGTTACTTTATATAGTACACACATATTGGACATACCGTAAATCCTCTTTTACTACGCGGGTCTCTAATTGTACGCGTGGGTCTGAGGGCCTGAATGGAATAATGCGCGGGTCTCCAATAATAATACGCGGGTCTCTAACAGTACGCGGGTCACCGGCAGTATTTTCAGTATTTAAGTGTACAGAAATTAGTGTAAGCCTAACTTTTTAGCCACTGAATAGCTTCAATTAAATGACACTTACTTTTAAGTCGCTTAAAAGTGTCAAAATTCTTGTTTTTAGCCTGTTTATTTCAAATAAATTCAGAGTAGTAAAACGGTTAGTTTGAATAATGCGCGGGTCTCTATTAATGCGCGGGTCTCTAATTGTACGCGGGGGTCCGATGGGCTGAATGGAATAGTGCGCGGGCGTACTATTAGAGAATTTACGGTATTTGACTTTTTTCTTGTACAAAGTGTTCTAGTCTTAACATAGCATAGTATAATATAGTACTAGATAGTAGCAACGGCACAACAGTTCAGTTGTTCAGTCTGAATCAGCACAAGTGTGACAGGGCCATGCAGTAGATTTTTTTTTTATAATAATCAAAAAACTACGGGCGCATAAATAATGGGTAATCGATACTTCGTGTCACTCCCAAGACTAAAGTCAATTCCTCACCATTCCTACGGCTCATTAATTCCTAAGCAAGCTGACAGTGCAGCGGACTTTCTCTGCTTCAGCACACCACCCGTATCTCAATTGGGAATCTAAATCTAGATCAGCATTTTAAGTAGGGAATCACATCATGTCCATGTCTCTGTAGGGAAGAAACAAGGCACCTGCAAGATACACATGCACTCGTTTGCTATTACGATCAGTGTCAAGTAAAAGTAAGACACAACGTGGTAAATCTTTGCTCTATTGGTATTTTGGCAGGGAGCTCTGCATATCTGTACACATTGGAGATTTTGGGCCTTTTGGGAAATGGGCAAGTAGAGCATTTTGCACCTTTTGGAAAATGTTTAATTAGGAGATTTTGCATCTTTTTAAAAATGGGTGGTTATGAGATTTTGCATCTTTTTAAAAATGGGTGGTTATGAGATTTTGCACCTTTTTAAAAATGTGTGATTAGGAGATTTTGCACCTATTCGAAAATGTGTAATTAGGAGATTTTGCACCATTTTGAAAATGTGTAATTATGAGATTTTGGACTGTTTGGAAAATGTGTAATTATGAGATTTTGCACCTTTTGGAAAATGTGTGATTTGGCGATTTTGCATCTTTTTGAAAATGTGTAATTATGAGATTTTGGACCTTTTTGAAAATGAGTAAATAGCAGATTTTGCACCTTTTTGAAAATGTGTAAATAGCAGATTTTGCACCTTTTTAAAAATGTGTAATTAGGAGATTTTGCACCTTTTTGAAAATGTGTAATTAGGAGATTTTGCACCTTTTGGAAAATGTGTAATTAGGAGATTTTGCACCTTTTGGAAAATGTGTAAATAGAAGATTTTGCACCTTTATGAAAATCTACAATTAAAAAGAACGCTTGTACATTTTTGAAAATGTGTGCTTAGGACGCTTTTTACTTTTTTTAAAATGTGTAAATGGAGTATTTTGCACGTTTTTGAAACTGTGTAGTTGAAACATTTTGCAGGTTTTTCACAATGTGTAATAAGGACGTTTTGCACCTTTTTGAAAATGTGTAATTACGTGATTTTCCGTCTTTTGGAAACTGTGTAATTAGTGCATTTTGTGCCTTTTTGAAAACAAGTCAATAGGACATTTTGAACCTCTTCAAAAGCATGTTAGGACAGTTGGCATCTTTTCGAAAGCTTATAAAAAGGTCATTTTCCACCGTTTCAAAAACACGTAAATAAGACATTTTGAATCTATTCGAAACCATATATGGTAATATATTGAAAAGATATTTGCACGCCAGCTTCAGTGACAAGTGTGGGTGTTGGAACCCCCATCGATTTTAAAGTTAACGTGTACAAAGGTCAAGTTCGTGCACAGCCCTTCAAAAGTTTTATTAGTTTAGTAACATAAATTTACATATTCAGGGATTTCCGGTCTTTTATTATGTCTGTATACTATATAATAATATAATAAGTATTATGTAGGTACATATCGTCTGTGTAAATGCAATTTTTCCTAAGTCCACATAATGATATTTTCCATTTTTGAAAACGTGTTATTTACTAGTTTTGACCGTTTTGAAATGTGTTATTTACTAGTTTTGTCACATAATGATATTTTCTATTATAAGAACATGAGGCATATTGCAATTAAGCTGAGACTGGACTTGGGACAAATTGGATTTACACAGACGATATGTGTATTATTTTATTACTATGTTTTGTGTCTATCCACAGAAATAAAAGTTTCCGTTTTTGAATGTGACAATAAAGCTATTACCATCTTACGAGCAGTACAATGTACGTTCGTAATGCGTGTTGCATTCATTGTACCCACAAAAAGAGAATTATTTAGGAGCTCAAATCTCGGACTTGACTGGCACAACTCTCTGCCAGACAGTAAAGTCAAATTCCCTCAAATAAAGGAAATATCCGTACTAGTAATAACTAATCAGTAAAGACAGAAAGGAAACAGGAAGAAATCCCATTGACACCCTAAAATGAGCCACAGCCTTGGCAAAGCGTCGGTTATTACAACTGTGAATTAACTAATGGAAAAGAAGAAAGGAGTCTAGATTTTGGATTTAGCTAGATTTAGGTACTTTTTGGATCTCATCTGCTGAGTATTGGGATTTAGATGTGGATTTCCGATTGACCCTTTTCTCCCACTGTTTTTTTTTGTTCTGGTGACAAAAGGAGAGCAGAATAGCCGAAGCCAAAGCCAAAACTTACAAGTAAACTACTTCACATGTAGCATTATAAGAGTCAAACTAAAATTTTGTCTTCAACTTCCGATGGAAACTGGCTTTTCTATTAAAAGCCGCCTTAAAATTGGCGCCTCTTTTATAAAATAGGTACGCCTTTAAATTTTGTAGTCGATTTAATGCACGGGGCCAGTCAGTTTTATCCCAAATCAAAATTGATGACCGTAAAAACTGTACAGAGTAATATTGTACACTGTCATATTTGTTGGATTTTGTATGCAATTATAAATAAGTAAATACGAAACTCAAAATGGTTTGAAGTTGAAGAATAGATTTTTATTAAATTGACTGTTATAAAGCTTCCTGTCCTGTCCTCATCTTCAGGGCTATTAACGTAAATGACAGACAGATCTCTTTTTTACAGTTAAAAAAACAATAATATTGAAAGAGCAGTAACAATATCTTTTTTATAATGGTGGTAATACGACTCGGTAGAGAACAGTAGTTCATTAAAAGTAATATGTGGTTACTGTATTGTTGGTTCTATAATAGGGATCATATCAATATTCACAGTATTTGTTTACCTTGTTTTACTAGTAACGATTCTATCAATTTCCTATAAGACGGCCGGTTTTCATGTAACAATATATAAGGTTCGCCAAAATTTTTGCTAGTCTACCCTAGGCTATAGTCATTTATGTTTTAAGCGTCCGCTAGTCTAGTCTAGTCTATTCACGATTATTTCCACCCTCGGCTAGTCTAGCCATTTTGCAACGGTAAAATAGTTAGTTTTGACCATTTTGATAAAGGTAATTTCTAGATTTTTGAACTTTTGAAAGTGTTATTTACTTGTTTTGATCATTTTGAAAAAGTGTTATTTACTATTTCTTACTTTTTTCGAAAAGTGTTATTTACTAGTTTTGACCGTTTTGAAAAAGTGGTGTTTACTAGTTTTGACCTTTTTGAAAAAGTGGTGTTTACTAGTTTTGACCGTTTTGAAAAAGTGGTGTTTACTAGTTTTGACAGTTTTGAAAAAGTGTCATTTACTAGATTTGACCGTTTTGAAAAAGTGTTATTTACTGTTTTTGGCTTTTTTGAAAAAGTTAATTTATAGAATCAAACACTTTTGTAAAGCATTCTTTCCATGGTTTCCCTCAGTTGCGAATAGGCTAGTCTAGTCTAGTCTAGTCAAACTGGCCAAAAACAAAAAAAGTCTAGTCTAGTAGCTAGTCCGCTAGTCAGCTCGACTAGACTAGCGGGCTTTTGTTTTGACTAGGCTAGACTAGACTATTTAGGTCGAGAGAACAGTGTGACTAGACTAGATTAGACTAGCAGATGTTTAAAAAATAATTGACTAGACTAGACTAGCCTAGCAAAACTTTTAGCCAGCCTGGGACACAACTTAGTTGGACATTTGAAGGCAAGTACAAACTACATGTGAAGTAGTTTACTTTGAAGCCAAAGCCAAAACTATATGAGTAGGTAGGTTCCACCTACACGTACATAATTCAAGGGAAAAAAAGATTGATTATGAAATGACAAGTAAAGTGGTTGGGAAAATGAAGTAGAAAGTTTGGGCTTTGCTTTGCTTTTCCTTTTGCTTTTCGTTTGGTGGAGGAGAGAATTTGATAAATCTAATTAATTCCATTTCCCAACTCAATGCACTCACTATAAACCTACTCACTCTCTCTCAGCCTATTTTTCTTCCCGATTTCATTTCCACTTTTCCATTTCCTTTCCTATCCAAAAACTACTAGTTTTTCCAGGTTCATTCATAAGCATAATGTACCGTAAACTCTCTAATAGAACGCCCGCGCACTATTCCATTCAGCCCCTTGGACCCCCGCGTACAATTAGAGACCGGCGTTTTAATAGAGACCCGCGTATTATTCCAACTAAACGTTTTACTACTCTGAATTTAGAATAAAAACAGGCTAAAAACAAGAATTTTGAAACTTTTAAGCGACTTAAAAGTATGTGTCATTTAATTGAAGCTATTCGGTGGCTAAAAAGTTAGATTTGCACTAATTTCTGTACACTTAAACACTGAAAATACTTCCGGTGACCCGCGTACTGTTAGAGACCCGCGTATTATTGGAGACCCGCGCATTATTCCATTCAGGCCCTCGGACCTCCGCGTACAACTAGAGACCCACGTAGTAAAAGAGAGTTTACGGTACCTGTATAGACTGCCTTGACTCACTAGTCAGAAAATTATGCTTAGCAATTGGCAAGCAAGTCCAAAAGCTGTAGGAATTCTACGATTTCAATGATTGCTGGATTTTGTACAATGGAAGGAACTTATTGTTAATGGACGAATATATATATTCAAGCTTTTTGTTAATAATTTCATAATACTTTTGTAGCTTTTCCATTAAAAAGGCATACCCATAGAAAATGGAAATAAAAGCCAGATCGACCCAAGCCGCCAAGCCCCGTAGGCTATCTAAAACAGCGCTGTGGGTTTACCACTTGGTATTAACTTTTGTATTTATTTTTAATAAATATTTTGGCTCCATGAAGGATTATTCAATTATAATAATTGAAGGCTCAGGAACTACATAACTCAAATGAAGAAATGACATAAAATGGAAGCAACAAAACGCGGAGAACCAAGGAAAGGTACTTCGCCTACACATCTTAACCATTTCGAAACGGTGGAATTTTCGAATCTATTGGTTTAGATCTTTTTGAAAATATTAAGTTATTGTTTGACCTTTTTTAAAAGTGTTATTTTATTCTTTTGTATCTTTTTGAAAGTGTTAGTTTCTGGTTTTAAGCTTTTTGGAAAGTGTTGGTTTCTTGTTTTACATTGTTTTGAGAGTTAATTGCTTGTTATAAGCAGGCGTGCTTGGGTGAGCGGTTAGGACTGCAGACTGGAATGGAAACTTCCAGCCTCAGCCCTGCTTCAAGCCT
>JAQFZC010006495.1:0-12457 GCA_034695205.1 Dicyrtoma fusca
CCATCTTTAAATTAAAAACAATTCAATATTATTATATAATATGAAGTCATGACGGCATCAACTTTCCAACTGCACCAAGGGGGCTTCGATTAGTTACGAGAGTCCATATAAATGCAATAATGTGAGCTTAATTATTTGTTTGACTTGACCTGTGATAGGTTCTTAAGAGGACGATCTTAAGAAGTAATTTTCCGCCCTAATGCCTTTTCATGAGCCTCAAGTTATTTGAATTTATTTTCAATGTAAAAGGTAATCGTGAATTGAGACGTGCCGTCTGTTGTCTTTAAAAACAAACCAATTTCGATTATTCTACGCCACTGCTCTGCACACTCTACACCTCACCCAACTGTAGACACATGTACATGCCTCCCTATATATCCTTTGGCGAAATACTTTGTAGGCATACACTTATATATAGAGATATATTTATATATAAAATATGTACCTATAGTAGTATAGTTAGATTTCCTGTGGCTTTGGCTTGTACGTTTGTTACTTACCTAAGTACTAAGTACCTACGAACAAAGTATGAAGGTATGTACCTACATACGAAACACAAACTACACGCATCTAAAAGGTTTCCATTATTCGCTAACACTACAATTCTCGATTCTAAATGCTATCGCTGTCAGTGTGTCTGTCTGCTCGTGTGTGTTAGTTGTGGTATTCATTCATATTATTTTAAAGTGGAGAGAGAAAGAGAGAGAGAGAGAGAGAGAGACAAGGGAAAGAAGACGGAGACAAGCTCATAAAATCCTTATATTACATTATTATCATAGTATCTAATATAGTTTGATAGTGGGTTAGGTTTGTGAGGTAGACGTAGGTTAGCGTGTAGAACAACAATAGAATAAAATGAAGCGAGCCGACTTTGACACCGTCCTTTACCGCATTCACCATCCACCATCCACCATCCTGGGAAACTTATCAAAACTAAATATTTTCCTCGCACAGAAATTACTTTCAGCATTTCGGCTCTTTCTCTCTCTCTCTCGCCCATCAAACTCACTCATACTTTGTTTTCATAGCTGCACAGACCGCTCCTAATGTAAAATCTAATAATCAATATTTTATTACATGACATATTATGACATCACATTAAGTCCATTCCATCAAAGACCAAATAAACCAACCTATCAGCTTTTCCAAGGAATGAAAATACGCAAATAATATTCTAAATAGCACACATTTCCATTTTATTTGTCCCTATTACAATCCAAAGCTATGCGTTTGAGTTTTTCGTTGCTTCTACGCATAATTTTCGAAAGCAAAGTAGAAAAAACGTGTGGATTTGGATTTTGATAGACGAATTAAATTAAACTATATTCGCAGGCCACTTGAATAGATACATTACATTACATCGCATCGTTCCAAAATATGATTTAAAAATATACGTAGAAATGAAGAAAACAGACGAAATTAAGGCTGACGCCTGTCGACGAGATGAGACGTAGGGACATTTGAGTATATGAAATGAGGATAGAAATGTATGGCGAAGACTGAAGTTACATAATAATAATTGTACTACCTAAGTACATGATATCAGACAAGATGCTCCGGGAAGAGCATGAGTAAAACGTGACGACGAGTGGGAGTTTACATTGATGATTTTTCCTAATCTATCTGCAGATACTCGTAGATACCACATGAACGTATAGGTAGTACCTTACCCACATTCACAACTTCTTGCCACTACGATGGGATTTCTCAATATGTCAAACGTAGGATGCATCTGGCCACATATTATGAGCCAGCACAGCCATGGATATAATATCACTCTTGAATTGAAAGGACTTTTGTACACTCTATAACTGTAAAATCCCAGCCTCACTAGTAAAGTATCCCTTCCATTACTACTGCGTTAACGTGAACGCAGTCGACAAGGAAAAGCTTCGACATTCGGTTTTCTAGTTTCGTATTGAGTAATGGGGAAAGAAATGTGGAATTCAGTAACGTCGATAACCATCACTGCAAAACTTTGACTTGCTCACGTTCAGCTCGAGTGAAACGACTGCCAAATGCCAAATTCCCGCATCTTTCCCATCATCTATCCAATCTTCTCAATCCCACTGCATTACAATTACACGCTCATACATACTCAACGTAGTACATTTTCGAATCCTCGTTCACTCAACCGGTGCAGTGTAGGTAGGAGGCATCGCATCTACAATCTACATACTACCCCCAGTCACATAGTAGTGTCTAGATATCTATACACACTCATCCTCAGACACACTCTCAAAGTCTCAAAGTCTCAACCAAAACTAAAACTTTGGTATTCCATTTCGTTTTTTCGTTTTGTCTGGATCTTTAAAAAAAAAAGGGAAAAGTGATCCTATCCTATCCTGTCCCGTCCTCCATCTTGTTTTATTTCCCGTTTAATTTACACTGCACATGGAGTGTGCAGTCACAGCACGTACGAGTCTCAAAGTCTCGAAACGCAAACGAACTACGGTCTACGGACACCAAAGGCACACGGAGACGGAATGAAACCTCTAGAGGAGCACCAATCCCGATTAAATGCCACAACCCTGCCAATGCAATGCAATGAATGCACCGTGCTACAACATCTACCACCTCCCTACCTTATAAATCAGCCACTTCAAAGCTCAACACACACACAAAAAATACATTTCTTTCCTCTTTTTTCCCCCCTTTGTTCCTGCTCATGTTTGGATTTAGATTTTGCAAAGAATTTCACTGTCAATTTGTAATACACTGCTTCCACCATGACTGTGCATACAGAGAGGTTGGTGCCTATACCCCATAATTACACATAACTATAACCAGACACCAGAGCCCAGAGCATTGCATTGTATGTAGCTTGGAGTTTACTATCAAAGGAAGCGTACAGCAATTCTCATGGAAGTTACAGTTCATAGCAGAAAGTACAAAGCCAAAGCTAAATCATTAAAAATTACTAGCTCATTCACCACTGCACTGTATGACTGTACTGTACAGATACATGGCTTTCCCATATATATATATATCTACACCCTATCCGACATGATGTGGTGCATACGTGTGAAGATAGTATCTGTGGATACAGGATGGAATCCATGGAAAGTAAAAAGCCAGGGATTCCAGAGCGGAACTTTTCACGCCCTCCGAATACTTTGTTATATGCTGTAAACATAGATCATTTCTTTCACTTCTTGCTATTATTAGTCACTCCAAGTTTACGTGGAATCTCTCGGAGCTCCACTCTTTTCAGTCTTTTCCTCCTTCCTCTTGATATTCTGGGCAACTCCACTCTCTCTGTCTCCTGTCTTTCCGTCTTTCCTTCCCTTCCTCATTTATTTCGTCAACAACGAAGCCCGTCCAACATAGGTACGGTACAGTATAGGTAGCTATACCTATATACAGATAGAGGCTATCTACATACATACATCACACTCTTACGAGTTACGAGCACAACTTTACACACTCACTCAGAGAAGAAGGAAACAGAGGGAAAAGACCATTGAACAACCAACATTTACTTCATAACACCATCCATTACAATACCAAATTAATCTATCCTTCACCAATTATGTACAAATGAACTCTAACACTCTGCTCCCCATGTCAACATTATAAGACACATGCTCCCACTTTTTTCCACCTTTTCATTCCTCAACCAAATTACAAATTACCCATCTAAATCTAAAATTCAAAAAAAAAATACTATTAATTCAAATACACGTAAATAACTCAGTAGAGCCAATAGACCTGTACCTACTTATACTAAATATAACCTAAGAGACGATTGCGCTGTACAGACGGGCATGACAAATGTAACTATTATGTAAAGGTAAGACATGGAATGTGAAGTACCTACACACAAGCGAATAAAGATAAAAATTGAAACAATTTAAAGAACTTACAGCTTTTAACTGTAGTTATGCGTCAGATCTATATAGTCAGGAGCCAGGACCTCGATCTATGTACAAAGTCAGATTTACTCTGTGAGCCTACCAGTTCCCAGTGCCCGGTATGCTTGCTGTAGAGAAGCTAATTGCAAGTATAGTCATAGTGTATGTATAGTGTATAGAATAGTATAGTAAGGGCTTTGGGACTGTGTGATGGTATGCGTAGATATTTGAGACTTGAGTTTCTATTGTGAAGACAAGTTGAGTAAGATGGGACGGAGAGTACAAGAGTTTCAAGAGTAAATCGTATCAAGTGTGAATGGGACTATTTGTTGGTCCACATGTGCATGAATGAGTTCAGATGAGGGATAAAATTCAGATCCATGGACTCTTTATCTTCCCTTTTTCCTTCCTTTTCTTCCTCAACAACTCCACGGCCACCCACACTCACATATGCATAGGTAACGTAGGTACTTCCTAAACTTTCAAAGTCCCATCAACCAGTGCAGTGCAGTCCCTTAAACAACGTCCGTCCAACTTCCACAAATCCTACGAGAACACTTTTATGCCCTTTAGTTTTTAAGCCGCGTATTTTCAACCAAAGAATTCCAATAAATCCAATAATAAAATGCGAATGGTTGGGCGAATCCGTATGTTTAGCTACGCAAAAAGGTAAACTATGTCTGGTAAGTACCCACTTAACTTAGAATTAGTACATATTAATAAATAAGAGGGAAGAGATAGCCTGCAAGATATAGACGCATAGGTTCATAAAGAAAGTTGCTCTGGACAGGACGGAATTGACTGGGAATGTCTAGCTAGAGTTAGAGAGACTATCTTCTCTGTATCATATGGGATGTCAAGTGATGAGATGGGAATGTGTTGGACGATAATAATATTTAGTACTTGTATTTCCATTCTGTATGCGTGTGGAAGGGTAGACTCTCTCTCTACTGTACGTATAGGTATGTTAGTATGGCGATTGCTTTTGGTTTTTGACTCTTTGCTTTGGTTAGGTAGAGAAAGAATTATGAATATTTAGTGTATCTGGTTTTGTCGATTCACACTTCAACACGAGATAAGTTTGGTCCGGATGAATGAATGGACGTCATTACAGAGTTGAGGAAAACACCATAAAATCAAAGAAGGGCAAAAGGGCAGAGTCAGAACAGAGCCGAAGAAGAGAACAGAACCGAGGAGACGAGAGGAGAGCGAAGAGACGTGAAGATGGGGAAGATCCAGTAGGTTCTCTCTCTCTGTATACACATCCATAGTTCTGGTGAGTAGTGAGCCGTAGTAGGTACCGGGGATATATAGACTTATACTGCCATGTAGCCCGGCTCACGGAGGCTATTTGTGTCTAGAAAAGGAAAAAGGCTAACATGAAGGTTAACATCGTCGGGTGATTAATGTCCCAAGGAAAACATAAGCAAGACGAGAAAAAAATCAAGAGTTTGAGTTCACACATAAAAACTCTTGATTTTTACTTTCAATCTAGTTTTAAATAGCTGCTCCTCCTGCCAATGCCTTCCCAATCCAAATCCAAATCCAAATCCACACTGGGACTTTCCAAATATGACGGCACATACGATTTGGGTTAGAAAAACCCCTTCAAAAAAGTCAAATGTATAATAATAACATTTCAAAAAGGGCAAAAAAAGAAAGAATATTCCCATTTTCTAAGAAACTAAGAAAGCAAGACCTAAAAATTAAGTTTCAAAAAGTGCAAATGTGTAACATTTTAGCATTTTTTAAAAGCCAATTCTATGAAGTCATTCTTGAAAGGCCCCTTCAGTATTACTCGTAGTACTTGACACTACATATACACGTACATACATATTACACTCGAGGCCTTCCTCGAATACGGAAGATTGCAAGGAGACTGGAAGGCGCATCTCCAAAGCCAACCTCACACTCAGACTCTCATGGAAACACAAGACAAGATAGAAATCCAATGCAGATTTCCTTACCACCAAGGAGTGATTTGTGTCTAATTTATTTACGCAATCTCTTTTACTTTATATGTTGATAGGATTTAAGTAAGCATCAGATTACTCTTCTTTCTTACTTACTCCTTTCCCTTCCTTCTGCACGCATCTATGTACAGACACACACAGAGAGCATCTCTACGATTTCCAGCTTCGCCTTCCTTCTTATCCTGTCTTTACGCTCGTACGAGGAATCGAATTGACGGAATCGGAATCACGGGACCACGAGACTGATGAAGCACTGTGTGTGCCATGGATTCAGGAGATCCCGAATGTAATGTAATGTGTGCAATTCAACATCTAGCAAAGACTTCATTACATCTCATGGAAACATTATGGACTATGTTTGAGGATCTGTAGCAAAGAAATACATATTTTTCCTCCCGACGGCACTCATGCATCTGCTGCTTCTCATCCACCATCCACAACTCAACTGAGCTCAGCCATGGACACGCAGCATGAGATGATACCTCATCTAACTAGAGCTCAGCCCAACATGCAAATAACTAAACTAAACGTCAACTCTCAACCATGTACCTCTGTATACAGACAGAGTAGCCAAGTCAAAGCCTCGTCCCATCCTTTCCCAGTTCTACCATGGTTTTTTCGATAATTATTATTAAATTATTACTCCATCCAATCCCTGTACTCTCCCTTGTATACTGATGTAATATCTGTAATCCTGTCCTTTTTATATTGACAGGGATACCCACCCGTACGTTGGTTTGATTATGATTGTTTCATAACGTTTGGGTAAGTACTTATCCTCGGCTCCTTATTTATCCATTCAGATTCAGATCCTATCAAAATAACACTACGGGTCCTATAGCTCTATCACCATAGAGCCTGGGCCCGACTAAATCCTCACTGCATGAATGTATTGTGGCAAAGATTATTCCCTCACGGACATGACCAAACAATAATGTTGCGCGTAGAGATTCACTCATCCAGCCCAGCTTCCAGCGCCAAACCCAACCAACCCATGCCAAAGCAGCAGTTGGATTTGGGAAGCTTCATAGCTATACATAATACGATCTATGCACATCCAAAGTCCCTTAAAGCAGTGTAACTGGATAGAATAGGCTGCAACCCTCCGATTAGCAGCAGAGACTCAAATATTCTTGCGTAAGTTATAAATGTAAAGTTAATAATGAAACAAAATTATGGAATTTATACAACAGTTTTTTTTCATTTTTTCAAAAAATTGTGACAGTAACTTCAGGAAAACCTTTTTGTATGTAGTCCGGGGAATGGAACAAGAACCAGAGACTTACAGTAGCCGAAATGTTGGACGTAACCACATTTATAGGATGGAGATATGTAGACTATAGTTTAGAGTTAAAGTCTGCATTGGAATCGTTATTCGTTCTGATGTGATCCGATGTTCCGCTCTACTCTGGAAGATGCTCTCGTCTCTGCTACATATTCGTATGGATGGATGCAGATGTGGGTTGCAAAAGGTGACAAATTGAGGAGCATGCCCAAGGGATTGCATGGCCAAGTCAACTTACGAGGGTGGCAAACTGGTTCATTTTTCACACTTGTCCTTTCACCACTTCAACTCGTCTTGTCTTCACTGACTTAGTCCACCCGGTAGAGGATTTCTCAGGGAGCTCTGTCTCTCTCTCTCACAGACTCAGTCTCCGCAACTCCTGCTCAAAGCTGTAAACCTCACTCGAGGAATATTATACGCGAGGAAATCCCAAGCAAAACCATTTGAGCATTCGTCAACAAATCCCTACAACCTCAACATTACTTAACTTTGATCTTTACTACATCAATTACTACTTCACCATTTCCGCGCATCATCCCATGAATCCCATCCAGATCCAGCCATCCACCCAACTATAGGCAATATTCGACAGTCTATAGTTAATACCCAAAAAAAGTCCGCTTAACTACCTACATACATAATACGTACATTCCCACAGTCTATCCGGCCTCTGTACTTCTACATCTTCACTTAGTTTTCATTCGTTGTATTAGTTGTATACGTTATATTTTATTTTATATTTTGCAACACCTACCGGTGCCGGCAAGCATTTCTTTATGAAACTCCATAATAATCTCACTCCCTTAACTTACAGTTAGTTGCCTTCATTTCCCTGCCCACAATGAATGAAAGACACTCAACACACGGATCAGTCTCAACATTGTTCATCATTCCCCACTAATAGTACGAAATAAAAAATAAAAGAATGACTTCCAACTGTCTGGTCCCATTTTACTATTTTTTTCATTACCTCGGAAATGCTTATACGTTTGTATGTAGTCGCATCACCTTCAACCCATGCATGCAAGGAACTCTGGAATCGAGGAAAAGGAACATATCCTCTGTGGCTTATGAAATTATTAGGAGGATCCGACACGAATGACTTATGGGAAACGGTTAAAATGCAACTACACGTGAAATTGCTACTATAGCTCAAGTTTTACACCATAATTTATTAGGTAGTGTGACTGTGAGCAATTTTTTTCATGGTCGCATCTCCCTTTTCTTTTTCAGATAGTCGTAAGTACAAGGCCGTTCCTCCATGTCTTTCTTCATTCCTTGTACGTAATTCCCCCAAAGTTCTAAAGTTTCAGTCCCAACTTTTTCCCATGTAATTTCTACTAGAACCAATCAATACCAAATTGAAGGCTTGCTGAATGTGTATGGATAGGTACACAAAAATTTGATAGGATTTTGATGATAATTTAAAATTACAAGATAAGTGTAGCAATGGTTGACAAAGGGTGGGCTGAGTAAAAAATATGAAGAAAGGCTCAAGTGTGAAGATGGATTGGCCGATTTCAATTAGCAGCTTGTTGAGAGTTTGACTGTTTATTTGGTATGGATGACGGGATGATTTGTGGGGCTTTGAAAAAGTGAACCAAGTGAACTGAAGCGTGTGTGTGTGTGTGTGTGTGTGTGTGTGTGTGTGTGTGTGTGTGGCTGCCGGTACAGACTGTAGAGTGTAGCAAATTGCTCTATATATAATTGTATGCCCGTGGTGTTATCTGGAGGCTGACTCGCGTGTGGTGGTGGGCCAGAGGATTGGGCAAGTGCAGAGAAGGGAACTGTGTACGAGTTTGACAAGTAACAATATGCAGATGAGATGATGAGAATTCTCCATGACTCCCACTGTTTAAATAGTAAATAACAGTTACGGCAAGTTGACTTGTCCAAACATCTTAAATTGCAACTCAAACATGTTCGAAGCTGGAAAAAGACAACGCCGGGAACAATCTACAAATACATCATTCATTACCAATGTGAAGAACTTGTCACCTGCCAACGACATCACATCTTCAATTCCATATCTATAGCCGCATCCCTCCCGAGTGTATCTAGGTAGAAATATTTCATTCCATATCCATGTAGCGCCGTCCCACATTCGCAAGAAATATACAGCCATAGCAGCGCATTCTCACTTGTCGTTCTTAAATCTTATAATTTTTTTACACGTTCAAACACCCACAACTCGGAGTCGTAAACCTCCGTCCCATCACATCATTACAACACAGCAATTAATTTCCTTCCAAATCATTTCATAACCAAACTAGCTGTGCTAATCATAGTCCTTAGGCATTTCATGTCTCTTTTAAACACTTTTACACAGACAGACATCATATGTAGCGAAACTTTAACGTGTCTCACACAAAGTTTCCTAATGGTGTAGCTTACAACTACCCAACTTACATTTAATTTGACTGTAAATAATGCACAACTGCCTACAGACCTAGCAAAGAACCCATACGTCTTCATTCCTCAAAAATGTTCCGCAAAAATGTCTGAATCGACACGCAAGATGTTGGAAGTTGGAAAGTGGATTTCTGGAAAAGCATAGCTTAGAAAAAGGCTCCATCGGAATCCGCTTGAGACAGAGAAGGGAGTGAGTGAGTGGGAATATTTATAAGTATTTGCAATTAGTAGTTGTGCATTAGAATTTTGTGAGGGGTGTATAGATTGGACATGTACCTAGGTGTTGGTGACTGGTTCAGTTGAGACCAAAGTTGCTCGTTCCTTCCTTCCTTCCTTCGTTTGGAGCGAGAGTCATTGGGTGATGTGCTCTGATGTTGGCTTCATGGAGACTGAGATTGTGAAGGCTTTCTTTCTAAGCAGCTATTTATCTTTGTCGTCCGTGTTTTTGTCCTCCCGAGTTTTTTATCTACCTGACGGCGGATGATGACATGTGTTGCTTACGAGACAGAAAGGAAATTTGTACTCCGACCACACTCACATACGATTCATTCATTCCATGAGGATATTACCTTCCTCCTTTTCACTCACCAATCTTCCTTCCAACTTCCAACGAGTTTCCATCTCCATTTCATCCATCCTATTTATCACTGGGACACAGGATAACCATGACACTCCAACACTCCGACACACTAGCACCAACTCAATCTCAAATCACAAATCCCATCCACACAACACCAACTGCAAAACCCAAAAAGGCCCACCTTACACGTCCAACGAACACATCGTGGGCGAAGAAGCCTTTTGTGACGCACAAGTCCAGCGTTCATTTAAGTTCATTTTACCTCCGTTTAGAAAAAGTGTGAAAACCATGTCAAAAACATTAAAGCTGGTGTTTACACTTTAAAAAAATAGAATGCTTTTAAGCAGTGACTGGACTTATTTACCCCAGAATGCTTCTTTACCCATGATATGTACACTTACAACACCCTCTCATTACAGATACAGAAGTAAAGCTGCTTCGTCTTCAGTCTTCAATAATCTTCCACCTTCAAAGAGTTAACAGTTCAAACTCTTCCAGCACAGCTCCGTATCTGTAAAGTAAGTCAAGTCTCGTAGTATGTTCCTAGATACATACTTTGCTACTTCGAGTGCAATACTGATGATGCATCATCATACATCATACGCAGCCAGAAGCGCCAGAGCCAGCTGATCTATTCACTGTCGATTTATCCCACATCACAATCAAATCAAACTGTACCCAATAATAATAATCCCACATTTCAATCACTTTTCACTACCACCACCACCAACACCCAATTATTTAGTGGCTCAACAGGACTTAAGACTCAAGAGAACTCTTTTCCCGTAGCTAAACTTCATTTCATTTCAAACATAGCATAGCCACAACCGCTTTGCTTTACTTCATAACGAACGTCTTCTTACTCTGACACAATGTTGAATGCACTATACAAGTACCTATGTACATATGTATGTTGTCTATATAGTGTCGGAGTACATAGCCTATTTTTTCTTAGCAGACAACAAAGTAGAAGAACCGAAGCAGGAAGATGCACAAGCTGCCAACTTATTACGATCGACAATCTTCGTATCTACTGTCCTAATCTTTAATATAAAAAAGATTCTTACAGATTAATATTAAGCGTATATGCTTTCACTCCATTTCCTAGCTCTAAATCCATTGAAAGTACCTATCTACCTCATTCATAAAATATTTAATAAAGTGCAGTGATTTGATTCCATTCACTTTTTTGTCAACTTATTTCTCCCTCATTGTCTCCATTTAAAAAGGAAAAGAAAAATAATAACCTATCTTCCTACCACTGCACTGAAAATACACTAAGATAAAATATTGAGTGCTGAAAAGTATATTGGTTGATTAAACTTTATTTAGAATGCGTTTAAGATTTGATGAGCATCTGTTTTTACAAGATATGTTTGGTTATTGAAAAATAAAGATAAAAAAGAATGGTAAAAAACTTAAAATTAAATTCCATGCCGGTTTACCCTAACATATGGGGAAAAGTTGAGATCCCTTCGCTAAAAAACAGTATCGCATCGAGTTACCTACACCTAATCTTTTAGCAGTTGCAGTTTGCAGCGGATTTTTGCAGTAGTGGCGCAATGAAACAACAAACGCTGGAATACTCACGAGAACACATTTGATTATTTTTATTTTGAAACTACGATAATAATAATACTTTTACACTTTACAGTCTCAAGTTGGAGTTGGCAGAAAATGCAAAAACTTCTCTGGTGAAAAGTGCATAAAAGTCATATAGGAAAGAGCAGATAGGCCATACGGTGAGGGATAGGGATCTCATCGTAAGAATAAAGTTCTAGATTGTCTTAAAGCCTCCTAGTATATATATTCTTTAGACTTTTATTTTTTATATTTTACAACACTACTCCTCACATTTCATTTTCCTAAGCCAGGGAAGTCATGGATAGAACAGCATTTGTCTGCACACCATTTCCTAACTAATAATTTGCAGAGTACGGATAAGTGTGCATAAATAATAATCTGCCGGCTTGTGTTCCATACCATGTATACCTAAACTACAAGATACAAGATTTAAATCAAGTGGCATTGCATATACCTACATAGATATATATATGTATATATATACATATATCCCTACAAAATGCCGATGCAATGATGTGCCATACACAGATAGCTTTGGTTTCTACTTCTGTGATCCTGTGGTTGTTGCCTTCTGCGTTGTTCGTATACACTACAGCTCAAAATTGATGGGACAGCAACTTTGTCCAATGCAAATCTGATAATATCAGGAGCACAAATGAGCAAATATTTTATTGTCTTGTACTAGTTTGTAGAGAATTTCATCCTGAACAAAACTAGCTACAGCAAATATAACATAGGTAAAGTTTAAAGAAGATAAAACTAAAAAACT
>JAQFZC010006496.1:0-12455 GCA_034695205.1 Dicyrtoma fusca
AGAAATGAACATTTCCAAAAACACTCAAAACTCGAAATGAACACTTTCAAAAAGGTCAAAACTAGAAATGAACATTTCCAAAAACACTCAAAACTCGAAATGAACACTTTCAAAAAGGTCAAAACTAGAAATGAACATTTTCAAAAACACTCAAAACTCGAAATGAACACTTTCAAAAAGGTCAAAAAACAGGTAATTAGCATTTTCAAATCATGGAAATCAACATATAAGAACCACTTCGAAAAGGTTAAAGACATTTCAATTAGGAAAGTACCACGAAAATGAAATTGTAGTGCAATAGTGTTTACAATACGACTAGGGAAACGGCCTGATGGCTTTACATACGTACATAAAGATGAATGTTTTTTGTGACCCGGGATTCGGATGCATGTGGCTGGATGATGACGATTCCACTCCCCCACTTCACAGTTCACAGTGCACTTGGACCACGGATGAATAAGCAGATGAGACGGCGATGTATATACTTGCATATAGCAGCAGCGTCCAAATTCTGAGCTGTATAGTGGTAGTGGTAGTGGTAATGGGATGGTTTTGGTTGTTTGATTCGGTTCGGATGGTTGTGTGTGTGTGTATACATGAAGACAGAAGGGAAGTTGGGTCAACATGATATTAATCACAAAAGATGACGGCGATGACGAGACATCAAGAGGCTGTGCTATGAATTCCATATCAACCTCCAACTTTGTTTTAAACGCTCATTCCCTTCCTTCCCGCATCTTCCCATAATGCTCCCTGCAATGGATGCAACTGCAGACAGAGTCAAAAGCAAAGTACAAAGTCGGCTCTTTTTACTTTTTATCCACTGGATTGCACAAGCATGGAGTCAACAGAGAGAAGTTGACTTGACGTGAATTGTAGGAAGGACCCATATTTTTTGTTGCCATCTCTATCTCTATACTGTATGCATATGTAGAGAGCTCTTGACAGTTGGCCTGTCATTCTTGGCTGTAATCCAGTTTGCGGTGTATCATCATCAACCAACCTGATAAAGGTAATTATTAATAAATTCAGAATTAGATTAGTCACTTTACCTTACATGCATTGCCTGTAGTATGTAGTGTCAGTAATGCTCATTTTGTTAATCTCATAGATTATTATTTAAAAAGCATTATTTAATTTGGGTTTAGAATAACCCAATTATCATACCATAAAGAATGTGGTGATATTTCCAAAATTAAATTCCATCCTGCGACAGCTATGCTATACCAAGAGACGAGAAAACTCATTGACTCATTGCCTTGGCCCTGGTTCTGGTATGGCATGGTATGGTAGGTTTGGTTTTGAAGATTCAGATTCTAAGCAGAGCTCGAATTCAATTCCAATGTGTTGACATGGAGAAAATCCAAATCCAAATTCCGATCCATCCAGCGGTAGTAGTGCTGATCTGATTCGAAGAAACGATGAGAAGATGCGAATGGAAGGAAGGCTCACTACTATTACTGTAGTAGACTGTCGTGCCAGAGCCAAAGCCAAAGCCAAAGCCAGAGCCTGCCTAAGCATTGAAGAACATAGAAGAAAGTGTGAAACATGTCTGATCTTCTCCTGTACAGCATTCAAGCATGTTCTTGTTCCGAATTTAAAATCCAAAGAATATTTGCAGTCTGGTTTTCTCTTGACTTTGACTCCGTTTAGCTCGACTTCACTTGATTCCACTTTTTTTTCCCCTTCGCTCTCTCCCTGTGCCCTGTCCCTGTGTATTCAACTCCTTCTCAACTTCTCTCTCTCTCTCTCTCTCCTTTCGCTTTGTTTGACTGAGTGGTGAAAAAAAGGCAATTTTCTATGCTGAAATTTGTTTTCGACACTGGAATTTTCCGTTCAATTTCTTCACCATTTCAGGATGCATCTCCAAGTGGTGGTTGCACAATAATAGGATTATGCATGTGTCTATAAGTGTACTGATATTTTGTGTATAGCTATAGCTAGGCTATATAGGTGGTGTACATACCTACAAGCATACGTACACGTACATACATACATAATACAACGGAAACCAAGTTGGTGTCAAGCGGAGGCAGCAGCAAGCAACTCCAAATTCACGAACTCAAGTACCCCTTTCCCTCCTCGGCCCTCCTTTTGAGCATGATGTGGGGCGTGCTATGCTTCGTAGCAGACCATATAGCACAGCTGTGACACACTATAGCTGCCCTAAAAACAGAGACAAAAAAAATGGGGAGAAAAATAAATGAAATTTTGGTCAGCTGAAAGCATTTTTACTGATGGGTAGGTAGGTACATGTGTGTAGACCTTGCCTTGGAGAGAGTAATAGTAATGTGGCTACGCAGGTTGTGCTATTGGGTGGACATATGGTGGTGGATTTGCATAATTATTGAGACTCCCATCAACCATATGATTTGTGCCATACAGCTTCAGGTTTCCTTGGTGATTACACTCACGCCATTACTTTAGTGAGTCAAGTCAAATCTTGAGTACCTACATACTAAAGGTGTACACTGATGTCAACTCCTGTTTCAAAATGTTATACTTTCTTATTTCCGCACTTTTCAAACACCTTTATAATGCCTTAACAATCTACCGTAGATATTTACATAAAATGTATATAAAAGTTCCTGAATTTTGTAAAACTGACTACGGAAATGTTTTTGTGCTGTGTCTGTAGGTGCTTAACCTTTTCGAAATGGTATTGTATCTAGTTTTACATCTTTCTGAAACTGTTAAATTTTTAATATCTTGTTTTGATCTTTTTGAAAGTGTTAATTTCTTGTTTGACATCTTTTTGAAAATGATAATTTCTTGTTTTACATCTTTTTGAAAGTGTTATTTTACTGTTTTGACCTTTTTGAAAGTCTTAGTTACTGGGTTTCAATGCTTTTGAAAATATTAATTTCTAGTTTTGACTTTTTGAAAGAGTTAATTTCTAGAATAAACACTTTTGTAAAGCATTCTTCCATAGTTTCTCAGTTCCGAATAGGTTAAAATCATTATCTACACTTTCTGTCACATTATTCCGAAATCATTAATCATGATAAGTTGAGCCGCGAATATAAATGACAATTGGAAATAGTTTTATTCAAGTTTTGCAAGCGTATTTTTTTTTGTATCAATTTCTGCATTTCTGCGACTAGACTGCCATATATCAGACGTAGCATTTTTGGATATTTAGACAGAAGGGAAAATATTTAGTATGGGAAGTCAGTATCTGTATACAAATATACGGACTGAACTGAAATAATGTTCACGGCACTCTGAATTTTCCTCACCCGTCACGTAGCGTCACGACTTTTGTTCTTCTCTTTTCCTCACTGCCTTCTCTCTCTCTCTCTCTCTCTCTCTCTCTCTCTTCCAGCGTCTTCCTTCGTCAACTGTACACTCCTCTGCACCGAGCTCCACAGATCGAGGAAAGGAAATAGTGTCAGTATTGTCGGCAGTTGACTTGACATCAGTCCTCCTGCATGAAGAGTCCGGAAAGAATGATAGATTATACACCGATCCCATGACTTTTACAATAATTTTTTCCTAACCAACATCCTATAGCTCAAAGTGTGTACATCTACCTCCTTGGCTATTATAGGTATGTTCAGAACCATTGCTATAGGCTTATATACACAAATATTCTTTTTTTTTTCTGCCCCTTTGTTGTCCTTTTGGCTCAACTATTATTTGTTTTCTACGCAACAAAACTACATGTATTCCCCACAGAAACGGATTTCTCAACGAACATCACAGGAAAAATGTACATTCCTTGGGTGAGGGTTCCGCAGTCAAATAAACGGGAAGGAAATCTTAAGGAACTCCAAAAGAATTCCTGTAATCGAATCCTAGCCAATATGTTCCCTTGTTCATACAATCTTATTTCTGCTGGAACTCGACAATCACAACGAGTCATGCAGGGAAAAAATGATAAACTTGTGATGTTTCTGTATGTATATGGGTAGAAATAGCAAATAAGTATACATAGGTACTATCATCACGTTATAGAATGGAACCTTATGGATCGGATGGTTTGGCTTGAAGGAAGCATTATAGTACAAAGATGATTAGGTGGGTCTTGCAAATATGACCTTGTAGGATTTGGGTTGAAATTAAGTAGTCCTTTGAATAAAAAAAAAGCCTAAAAATGAAAATAATGCTCTAAAAAAGTGTAAAAACATAGCAGTTGCATTTTAAACAATGTTTGCACTTTTTAAAAGATTGTAAGAGTGTAAAACCCTATAATTCAAGTGTTTTAAAATTCCCAAACATTTAGATTTAAGCTTTTGAAAGGGTGTAAAATATCATATTAAAGCCCTAAAAAATGCAAAAATACTTTTCATCTTTTTGAAAGAAAGTCCATACATAACAATAGCGTTTATAAAATATGTACCTGTGCCTATACTAAAATAGATTTAGACGTTTGGAAAAACTGTAAAAAATGGTTTTAAGGGTTTTTACAGGAAGGCCAAAACATAGTGATAGTGTCTTTAACAAAATTCAAATATAGATTTTAACTTACTGAAAGAGTGTAAAATGTAATATAAACGCTTTCAAAAAATGCAGAAAGAGATTTACACTTTTTGATAGCGTTAAAACATAACATCAACGAACAAAAAAAGAAATTCAAAAAATACTTAAAATACACAGGTACCTATGTACCTTCATTTAAGCGTTTCAAGTGAGTGAACAAAATCAACACAGCAACCCTCAACCTTTTCGAAACGGCACTATATCTAGTTTTACATGTTTTTGAAAATGTTAATATCTTTTGTTCTGACCTTTTTGAAAGTGCTAATTTCTTGTTTTATATCTTTTTGAAAGTGTTAATTTCTTGTTTTATATCTTTTTGAGTGCTAATTTCTTGTTTTATGTCTTTTTGAAAGTGTTAATTTCTTGTTTTATATCTTTTTGAGTGCTAATTTCTTGTTTTATGTCTTTTTTGAAAGTGTTAATTTCTTGTTTTATGTCTTTTTTGAAAGTGTTAATTTCTTGTTTTATAGGGCTTAAAACCATCAACAAATATTTAAAAAATGCAAACCTTAAGCTTTTTGAAAGTGTAAAACCGGGTAGATTAATGGCATTTAAGCATTTAAAAAAAGGAATTCTCGAACGTGATATTTGAAAGGGCCCTTCGGGGAAGGAGTAAGTGAGAGGTTGAGCTGAAGCTTAGAATAATAGAGAATGAATGTGTCACCTATTATCAGGCGGAGGACTTGGAGGAATAAAGGGGAAACTAAGACTGGCGGTAATCATGTTTCCATAGAGTTTTCTTGGACTCGTCAACTGTCAGGCCGGAGGGTGTAGCTTAATGCATTTTGGATTGGGCCTTGTCATGAGCGTATCAAGTCTTTGAGATGGAAGACAAGCCACGTTCATCCGAAGAGACAGTGGACGGGAGACGAGGGCCTGTGTGTGTGTGTGTGTGTGTGCGTGTGCGTATATATAGTGGTGACTTGTCAAGTGGTAGCATTTGTGATTTACCCGGAAAGTACATTAAACTACAATAGAATGTCGGCCAGATAGCGGATAGCCCAAGAAAATCCAAGTCCTCCTTCCTCAGCTGCCTCAGCCCTCTTCCCCGTCCATCCATGGTCTGGATACATTCTTTGTTTCTAGGAAATCATACCAGGATTAAATTAAACAAGAGAATCCTTTTATAAATGTCTTGTCAGTCCACCACCATTTAATCTGTGGACAATAGCATACCACAATATCCTATCAAATCATACTTTTAAAATAATTATTATAATTACGGAAGAAGAGAGAAAGAGTAAAAATAAAAATGTTTAAGTTTTAAAAAAATCCTGCTAGTTTCCTCGTTTGAAGACAGATTTTGTGGCAATTTATAATTGCGCTTTTTTATGGGAAAACTCCCACGTAAGGAACATTGTTTCGCCGGTTAAGGTTCAAAAAGGGATGAAAATCCATAAAGTTCAACAAAGATACAATATCTTTGAATGCGTTCTTTAAAATTATATTTACAAACTCTTATTTGCCCTTTTTCAAAACATTAAAACTCCTAAAATACTATTTTCAAAACGGGGAAAAGCTCGATTTGCACTTTCAAAAATATGAATAAGCTTGGTTTACATTTTTTTAAAAGCATGCACAACTATGATTTACACTTTTTTCAAAGAATGCCGAATGCAAAACAGGATTTAAGCTTCTTTCAAAGAATGCAAAACCTTGATTTGCACTTTTTCAAAACACGCAAAACCTCGATTTACACTTTTTTGAAAACACGCAAAACCTCGATTTACACTTTTTTGAAAGCATGCAAAACTTCGATTTACACTTTTTTCAAAGCACGCAAAACCTCGATTTACACTTTTTTCAAAGCATACAAAACCTCGATTTACACTTTTTTCCAAGCATGCAAAACCTAGATTTACACTTTTTTCAAAGAATCCAAATCCTCAATTTTGACGTTTTTAAAACAAGCGATTTGCAGCCCGTATCTACGTGTTACAAAAATGGGGAAAAAATCTCAAAAATGAGTATTTTTTCTTTAGGTTTTAAGGACACGCTTCATTTTGCCTCTTAACCCTCGATTATGAGCTCACCGTGTAGGACACACACTTGAGATGTAAATATATAAGCAGAGGCTCCGTGATGAGTTTGAGGTTAAAAAGACGAGACGTAGAGAGAGATGACGTTCTGGCTGTGGTTGTGGGGTGTTGGGAATGATAAAGTGGGGAAATGATTGCTCAGAGTCAATGAATATATGATTGTCGGATGAGCTGGAGTAAAAGATGGGCAGGCGATACATCTCTTTTAGACTGACTACCGCTGTGCTCCAAAACTGACAGATTTAAATGACGTGTTAACAAGTTAAAAGCTTGGGCAAATTATGAGCTCCAATCTAATTTGACATTATTTCCTTATCAACTAATGTATTGGTTTATAAACATCATAAACCAATACGGATGTAGACATAAACCTTCACTTCTTTTTTCCGGCTTGGGCCTCTGCTTTTTTCGACTAATAGATAAACGGCAGCAGAGGCAAAGGGCTGCTGCTGTAACCGTGTCTGTGTACCAGAAGCATTGGCAGTATAGTGGCAGGCCTACGTACTCCACACACACACACATGAGCCACATGCAAATTTTATTTATTACTGTTTGTTATCTCAATGTGCAATGTGCTCACCACCGTAACCCTAAACCCTGGCATAAGCATTCTTCTTTTTCTCCATCTCTCCTCCACACAAGAAAAAAAACGCTCATAAAAATCCAAACTTCTACAAATCTACTCTGCGTACATGGCAGCCAGCAAATTTCCCCAACACACTTATCCCGGTCCTAGGAAATAAATCATCGATACGGAGCAATTACGGATTTCCCAATTGAATTCCACGCAGATATTGAAGTATCATTATTAATGCACTCGATCATTAATTATCTGCACTCGACTTCTTTAGCAAATGACAGAAATACGGTGACGGTAGAGATAATCCAATGAAAAATGTAATCAAAAATCTTTATTCTTGATCTTTTAAGAAGTGTAACCAGCGATAAGATTGCTACCTACATACATGCGTAAATACATCGTAAATAAATTTGGAATTAGCAAATACTTATGATTTGAATTAGTGTGATTGCCACTCCACTCTTATTTAAGTAGAATTTATTTGAATTTGACTGCGTATAAACCACGTATATTATGTATGTACTCGCATTTATAGAACTGCGTTAGGCATATTATGAAGGAAACCTTTACAAGAGGTTTTGCCTACTGATAGAGTAGTGTGTGGAGTTTCTATTTCTATTCCTATTTTTATCCGGGTAGAAAGACAGAGGCAGCAGTGGAGCAGCTTGAACAGCAGTGGAAAGACGTATGCAAGGAAGTAACGTTTTAAAATTAGTTTTCAATTCGCTTCTCTATATACCACGGCTTATCTCATCACGTCCTACTAAAAAGTCACACGATATTCTCCTTTCATGTCCAACTTATACCACCCTTTCATAGTGGGCTATATACGTAGCACTGATACGGCTGTCATGCAACAGACCGAGTTGGTTGAAAGAGTACGCAAGGAGCCCTGCAACGTGGACGTCATGGAATTCGGGCTTGGAAGACCCCTGTTTTAAAAGAAGGCAAATCAGGATTTGAACATTAAGAAAAGGTATAAAACAATATATTATACAGTAGTCTTTTTCAAAAGAAGCCGTATCAGGATTTGAGCATTTTGAAACGATGTAAAACAACACATTAGCTTTTTTCGAAAGAAGGCAAATCAGGTACGAACCATTCTGAAAAGGTGAAAAGCAACAAATTAGAATTTTCAAAAGAAGACACATTAAGATTTGAACATTCTGAAAAGGTGAAAAGCAACAAATTAGAGTTTTCAAAAGAAGACACATTAAGATTTGAACATTTTGAAAAGGTGGGAAATATCAAATTAGCCTTTTTTCAAAACACCAAGTATGTATGTAGTATGTAATGATTTCAACATTTTTGAAAAGTGTAAATCAGTCAGTTGGCCTTTTCTAAACAAAGCTAAATCATAGTATTTGAGCATTTTGAAAAGGTGTAAAACAACAAATTAGCATTTTCCCAAAGTGTAACTTATAACTTTAACATTTTTAAAAACGGGGAAAACACACACAGGGGTAGTTAAACATTTGAAATCCTACCATTTCTCTAACATCAAAGTTGAAAAGCCCCCTATCCCCGTCTAGTGAGCGAGCACCTTCCATCCATATTTATTTATGTACATAGGTACTCACTCCGTGAAATGTATCCGAATTCAAATGTAACCAAAAGACCAACTCCGGCACCGGTGCAGCACTTCCCGTGGCATATGGGAATAGATATAGGCAGGGCTATGCCTTCTGCCTATAGGAAGGAAAGGTATATCTGTCCGTCGCCTTCGCGCCGTGGTTGTTGGTTGTTGGGAGTAAAAGTCGGGAGAGTTGCTGTTGATACCGACCTCAAAAACTGTTTCAACTTGTAATAATGATAAATAACGGGAACTAGTGATATGATATGTATTATACGGGGCGGTGGGAAAACATGTGCTGGATTTCTTCTCTGGATTGTATGCATGGTTGGTTGGTTGGTTGACTGGTTGCGTGGCTGGCTGGCTGGTTCGGTGTGTCTCTGGCTGGCTGGCTGGCTGGCTGGTTAGTCTGTATGGATTTGGTTTTGGAAGGTTGGGTCTCTGAGATGCTGAAACATTTATGCAACCATTAATTTCGCCTGTTACACTCCCCTGTGAACGGCTCACCAAATAATTTAATTCTAATCTTTAGCTTTAATCGGCCACGAGATCAAAACTCTTTACTTACACTTCCTTTCTCTCCCATCTCCCATCTCTCTCACATGTGTGCAGTGCAACACGTCACTGCAGCTCCCCAAACTAAACCAAATGCTGCTGGGCGACTCTAAACTCTAAATTCACTAATCTTAGTCATATCAATGCGCCATGCCAGTGTACGTAAAATCGTACTAACTACCAACATACATACATTGTACCTACTACTGCTACTTGGAGCTCCTTCCTTAAATTCCAGACGACGCGATTAAAATGCCCAGTGATCATTCGCATTCTAATCTGTGCAAACAACACGCTACTGAGATACGAAGATAAATGCACGATGCACTCACACTACTACTCAATTACGTATTTGCAGCTCAAATGCACGGTGTACAGAGCTAAGCGAGTTAATTTCACATGTAGAATCTAATGAGATTTGCTTTTAAGAGTTTTGACAGGGAATTGAAATTGAATCTATGAAAATGTCCTTTTATTAATTTATTGCACTCGTGAATTTAATTCAAGTTTGTTTTCTGTTTTAAAATTATCGTTAAGATTTAATCTCCAAAATTTCGATTCAAATTTACCAGGAAAACTGTAATGGCAGCATCGCTAAGATGTGAATAACGTCATAGAAAGAATTCTAATTTACCATTTAACGAAATTTTTATGAAGCGTGTCATATGATGGGCTTATGTGAAGGTATTAGCGTTAAAAGCTACAAGTAATTAAGCGATGAGTACGAGTAAGTACGTAACTACATGTGTACTAAGTAATTTGTAGGATAAAGACAGCTGTTTCTGTTTACTTTGTTATTACTTTAACCATTGTTTTTATAGCAATAATAATAACTCCCCACGGGCCATTAAAATCAAATCAAATCTAATTGCGTAATTGACTAGCAGTAGTGCAGTGCAGTTTTTTTTAAATAGGCCTCCCCATTCACATTCATTTCAATTAGTTGACATCACACGACAAGTAAAATTGCATTTCTCTTATTTTATTTCAATGATTGCACAGGAGAACCACACAACAACGACGCAACGCCAACGACGAGTTCAAAAGAGCACAGAGTGGCTTTAATCTCTGCATAACAGAAGGTAATTAAGTATTCAAATGCGTGTAAATGCCAAATTTCCATTTGTTGTGGATTGTACACAGTATTTACATGAGTTGAGAGTTATCGTGAGAGTAGCTATGCATCTCTTAGTATTTTGATCTTTTATCCTTCATATTCAAATTCGAAGCGAGATTTGCTTTGAGGCTTTACCGATACTTGTGTACAAGTACTATGCAGTACAGTATTTATCGTGGGTAAAGAAGCATTGTGACACAAGTCCACTATCTCCTTAGTATTATTTGGACTTAAGTCCCAGCAATTAAATTTTTACCAATCTGTCCATAAAAAGTGTAAATACCAGTTATGGTATTTTGGAAAAAGTACAGGTAGCATTTTTACTGCTTTAAAAAAGTAATTAGTGTAATTAGCGGTTTTTGCTACTTTTGAAAAATGTAGTTATAGCAGTTTTTGTTACTTTTGAAAAGTGTAATTAGCAGTTTTTGCTACATTTTAAAAGTGTAATTATCAGTTTTCCTGCTTTTGAAAAGTGTCATTATCAGTTTTCCTGCTTTTGAAAAGTGTCATTATCAGTTTTGCTACTTTTGAAAAGTGTAATTAGCAGTTTTGCTACTTTTGAAAAGTGTAATTATCAGTTTTCCTGCTTTTGAAAAGTGTCATTATCAGTTTTCCTGCTTTTGAAAAGTGTCATTATCAGTTTTGCCACTTTTGAAAAGTGTAATTAGCAGTTTTTGCTACATTTTAAAAGTGTAATTATCAGTTTTCCTGCTTTTGAAAGTGTCATTATCAGTTTTGCTACTTTTTAAAAGTGTAATTAGCAGTTTTGCTACTTTTGAAAAGTGTCATTAGCAGTTTTTGCTACTTTTGTAAATTTTAAAAATCTTTTTTAACACAACAGCGCTTTTAAGCCAAATGAAAAAAGAAAAAGTTTTACTACTTTTGTGCGCTAATTTAAGGGAAGGCTGCACTTGTGTTAGAATACTTTTAACTGGGTACTGGACTTAAGCCACACTGCTTCTTGACCCACGATGTTTAGAGGTGTCTGTATCGTAGTCAAATAATGTGCATGTATTTACGTATGCAGGACAGGAGTGCATAGACGAAGGCTTATAAGGAATGAAAAATGGAGGAATTTTTGCTTCTGTATTCAATTTGCGTAAAGACCAATCCACTGGCAATTAATTAATTGCTGTCACTAAAATATAAAACTGGCACGCTTTTATGAAATATCACTAATCTCTGCCGTAGTGTAGCATTTAGCTGGTCTTTATGATGTAAAGTACATGATGGACACACCTAGTCTGGCGCATACAAATGGACGCTTTTCGTACCGTCGAGCGCTTCTTTCACAAAACTGGGGGAGGAGGTGGATAAATCACCCTTGGAGAGTGAATATGATAAAACGCCTGTTTTCATGAACGTGCCACAAGTGTGTGTGTGTGTGTGTGTGTATGTGTGTGTGTGTGTGTGGCTGGGTGTTCCGTGGAGATATTTTCACCATTCCTACACTCTAGTACTAACGTGACCACAATCTTGTTTCGCAAGTTTGCGCTTTTCCTTTACAAATTACCTCCATAAATGTGGACAGTGAGTCTAGCAAAATTGCAGGGGGTAACACCACTTCGATATATAGTTGGCTACACAGTATATTTGTCTACATTTATATTTAACTCTGTCAACTGTAGTTTCTTTCAACTTTCTATGCAATGTCATTTTCCCCCTAAAAAGAGCATTCTAAATGATAACAAATTATAATTTTATCTAATTAAGTTTAAAAATATACTCAAGGGACTTTCAGTTTTCCCTATGTGTCATTTTGCTTTTAACCTTTTCGAAACCACAATATTTACAGTTTTACAAACTTTTAAAATCGGTTATTTCTAGTTTTGACCTTTTTGAAAATGTTAATTTCTAGTTTTGACTTTTTTGGGACTGAACGAAGGACGGCAAAACGAAAACATTTATGTTAATTGATAGATAAGCAAATTTTTTCATTTGCCCGTCTTTCGTTGCGACCAAGCAAATGTCAATTTCTAGTTTTGACCTTTTTGAAAATGTTAATTTCTAGTTTTGATCTTTTTGAAAATGGTAATTTCTAGTTTTGACCTTTTTGAAAATGTTAATTTCTAGTTTTGACCTTTTTGAAAATGTTAATTTCTAGTTTTG
>JAQFZC010006497.1:0-12455 GCA_034695205.1 Dicyrtoma fusca
TGAGCTTTGGTCTGAGGCTGGAAATTTCCATTCCAGTCTGCAGTCCTAACCTCTCACCCAAGCACGCCTGCTTTACACAAGGAATATCACTGATAATCAAATTTTTGTAGCGTATACTTAGTCTGCTAGGCTATCCTCGATGGAGGGCAGTGTCAACTGTCAACCGTTTTGTTTTAATAAATTTTGTCTTTCTCTCTAACAATCAATTTCGAGGATTCCGTTATTTAAGTGCATGCATATTCACTTAAACTACATCTTAAAATCCGAGTTAAACTACAATCAAGCGTTGAAAAGAGTTTTTTAAATAAATGTTTATCAATCCGAAGATTTTCCTGGTGTCAACAGTTTGTAAATGCAAGATCGAATTCTTAGTCTGTCCATTTGTATTTGGGTCTATGACATTCCACATTACATACTACAATATTTATCAGTGAAGCAAGTTTGGCCCGTACTAACAATTCGAAATGTTCGGTACATGTATTTACAGCAACTTCGATTTTTAAACCAGATAATAGTGAGTTTGTGCTACGTCGAGGTTTCAGTTTAAGATTAGGTTTAGGGTCAGAAAATTCATGGAGTTAAACGGCCGTTTTCTCCCTAAACCTAAACCGAAACCCCAAGAATCGGTTCCGCACTAACTTATTTAATACAGCAGGTATGTGTATACCAATCCTGAAAACTTTATATAGAAATAACTGACTAAATAAAGAAAAATCTAACGGCGTAACATTTTAGGATAGTAAAGAAGGAAATTACATTTACAATTATCCCAACTCGTTTTAATTTCTAAAAATGTTTATTATCTGCATTGCTTTAGCTACGCGGAAACAAATCGTATGTCATCAACCCATAATATACACTAAGCTGTCTTACTTTGTAATAAGCTGCGAATAAATAATTAAAAGCAGCTTGTTGTAATGCTTCCATCATCATTTTGATAAATGATATTAGTACTTTGAACGACCCCTCCAACAACTCCGTCAATGAGGGAAGGGGACTCTCCAGTTCAAATTCAGACCTGTCATTTTTCTGCAAAATGGTTTTAACTTTTCCCTCAAATTTTGGTCACTCAAATTTTTATGGTACTAATCCTACAAAAACGAATGCTTTCGGTGTGACGAGCAAATTATTCAAATAACATTATTTTCACCCTAACCCACGAGTGAATCATTATTTACCATTTTTTACTGCTTCAAACGGGACAATTTTATTTCTTAGAAGTCCAGCTAAAAAGCTAACAATAACGTGTGTCACCAACTTACTAGTGCATCGTCCAGCATCCGTCAATTAATTTATATCATATTTAGCCCTGGCACCTTTACTGCGGTGGTCTGGTGGTTTAGGTTTGGGTTCTTAAATGTTTGTACGTCAGTCTGGTACAGATATATTTAGGCTATCTACTTGTGATTTATCTTCAAAAAGAATGAAATGAAAACCACATCCTGTTGCATGTTGGTGAAAATAAAAATCAATGAAATAAAGTAAATATGTGGCTACTTCTTGGAGCGTTGTCATCCGGGATTTTGAAATTATTGCACTGTTGGACGCGTAGCAGAACAGTGAGTTCTATGTATCTTAGCCCTACGTTCTAGGAATTAAGGTTATCTCAGTTTTTATGATTCTATTGATTAATGTGCGCTTTAAGCGCTATTTTTGGGTCTAACTGAGCAGTACCTAGTTGTGTTGTTCCTTAGCATGTGCAATTATAATTGGCCTGAATTAAACCCTGAAAATAATAATAATAGTAACAGTAATATTGGTGTACCGTGAGCAGCATTTGCGTCAGCTGATATGAAAGTAAGTACCTACTTTCAAAACTGAAACATTGGACGGACTGGCAAATGCCTTGACTCACATTCACTACCCTCAATCTGTGTGTATAAAGGTCATAAATTACTCATAAACATGGATTTTATTAACAATTTGGCTTTATTATAACTAATAACTACGGATTTTAACAAGAGAATTTATTTATTTTTTCTGACTTACTATCGTGGGGAGTGCAGACAGCAAATTCCCTCTGAGAAACGTACAAGAGCTCCATGGGTCCCATCACTTTTGGAATCATATTAGAAAACTGAACTCCAGAATCCTTCAAATGCGGGGACATATGATACAATGATCTTGAATCCGGAGGCACATCTTCAATTTTCACTCCACCAATTAGTAAAACCATGATTAAAAGAACTAATTAACGATCTAAATAATAAATGTACTCAGTCCTGATCAACTTCCGTCGCTCCCTTCGCCTTGAGATTAGCTTGGAATTTTGGAATGTAAGAAATTATGTTAACAGCGTGTAGTTCAAAATCCCCGCTCTTCAATTCCCAGCTTTTATTTCCCCACCACTGCTATTTCCTTCATCCCTCAGGAACTCCAATGTTATTATTATTATTCTTCTCGTCTTGCTCTCTTCCCCACTGTTTACCTTGAACACAACAATATTGTGGTGCTGATGGATGAGTTCATCAAATATGTCAACACTCTAACACAAGTAATCAAATAGAAAATAGTATAATCCAGCCTATCCCAAACGTATGTGATTTTAGTCACTCTCTCGAGTGTTTACACGTAAATGGGCAATCACTTTTTCACAACTCAGACTGAGTCCCAATGTAATGACTGCGAACACAATTACTGGCTGTAAACAATTAAAATTGGCAGACGGTGGGTGGCACTAAATGTTGTAATCATGTCATCAATAGCTATTGACAATTGACGTAATACAAGTGACGAGGGATGACTCAGAAATATGACGAGGAAATGTTTTGAATGTGTACTCAGAGTTCTGATGAATGTAAACTAAAGCAAAGAGCTTTGCAGGAAGAGTAACACTAACTGACCATGTTGTACAGATAGGTGTGAATGCCTCGAATGTGTGCAGTTAACTGAGCTTCCTTCAGACAGGGTAGCAGTCTTTTCCTTCCCACTTGATCTCGCAAGTTGGATCTCAGACTCTGTCCACATGCCCATTATCCCTCTAAGAAAAGTACTCTTGCTCGGTCTGCTTCAATTCCTGGGATACTTTCCTATCCTCTTATTATACAGGCAACCACACTAAGGAGCCTTTCAACTATTACACCCGACATCCTATTAAACCTTGTTAGTGGTCGTGATGTGAACATCTCCTTTTGCTCCTATTTTTTCCCCAAATATTGTTGTAAATACATTATGCAAACAATTTGCTACCGTTTATGTGTGCGTCATTATGTGAATTGTTTTTAAAAACTTGAATGTCATGTTCATGTTATAGTACTTTACCTTTTTTGAAAACTTGTCAGTATCATATTTTGTTTTTTTCAAAAATGACGTTTATGTATCTTACCTTTATTTGAAAAAAAAATAAT
Source organism: Dicyrtoma fusca (assembly GCA_034695205.1). Lineage (NCBI taxonomy): Eukaryota > Metazoa > Arthropoda > Collembola > Symphypleona > Dicyrtomidae > Dicyrtoma > Dicyrtoma fusca. The sequence goes on from JAQFZC010006497.1 coordinate 3,348, forward strand.
AACATTGTTATAAAAAACACTACAAAACCCGGATTTAACGGATATTTCAAAATATCATGTTTTGAACTGATTGGACAAGAAATTTATAATGCTGTTTTTATTCTTTTTGAAAACGTTTTCATATTTTTCTATTATGAGCTTCTATAAAGACACGCTTCGGACCAGGGCCATAAGTTAATGTCTTCCCTAACCTATACTAGCTCTTCTAATACAATTTAAGCTGAATAGAATGGACTCAAATGGTACTTAACTTGCTGACTGTTGGGCTTGAACATTTAATGCTTTCACATTTAGTACCGTCCTATAGGAAGGGTGAACACAGATGCATAACTAAATTGTAAGGGAGCAGCTTCACTGGAGATGCTAGACAAAAAGTATTTTATTCTCTCTCCGACCTAAAAGTATTAAACGCACACAAGATATTTCCTACTGGATCATAAATACCCTGCCTGGGTACTTGCGTCCACATAACCAGGGACACTTAAGGTACCTATATATACATACCTATCCTCAAGTTTACGTTTACACTCACAGTTTGAGACTTTCAAACTTCCCAAGAGCAGTCTTTATGATCTGCGCGTTTTTGGATGGTGTTTAGTCGTTCAATGTTCAGTTACATACGTATATGGAAAGCGTGTGAAGAATTTTCACGCTGCGCTGGACGTAACTTGAAATAAAAAATGGATTTGTGGAATAAGTTCCCTTTTAGGATTTAGGTGCATGCACTTGTGTGGGTAGCTAGCATTGCTAGATAGGTTTTTCTTACAATTTTATTGCGATGTACTAATTTTACACTTCGTTAAGAAATCGTCAAAACATTTTAAATGCCGTTTTCTCCATAATAATTTGTAATAATGCGGCAGAATAAAAGCCTATCTTTGTTTACCGAGTCTCATGGAAATTTTACCTCCCACCTGTACACAATACCGTACTCTTGCTTCTGCGTTCTGCATCGCAAAATCATTGGGTTTTGGTTTGGATATTGTACGTTACTACATGAATTGTCAGTTTTTTATTTTTTCCGGAACATCGCCTTTTCTGTCATAACTTTTACGAACGATAGACCATGGAAAAGGTCTCTTTCTATCTATTTCAGCTTAGCTTATTTTAGCTAACCTAGCTGTATCTTTAGCGTTATCATTTCCTATTTCCACAGTTTTTCTGAGGAACCGCAGGGCCGGTGTAAGACCGTTTAAAAACACGTAAAAGTAAACACAACTGCGACGGTGGAGTGCTTTTTTAAATTAACAATAAGGTTTGACTTTAACTCTAAGTCGACCATTTTGCTTGGTCAGTAACAGTTTAATTGATGTTTGAGGATTTTAAAAGGATAAATGTGTTGAAATGCAACGCATAATAAATAGGTGTGAATGTAAACGCGGACTTCAAATGCAATGTCACTTTCTGATATCTGCATAAATCTAACCTATCTCGCCAGTCTTGTACAGTTTAAAGTTAAGTTATTATAAGAAGATGAGAAAGCCCATGGTGGATGTTTCACTCTAATGAGACACAAAATTAATGCTTAATGCTTTAAATTCTGTCCACCCTGCGATATTTATTTCGTATTATGTTACACTTAATTGTCTACTTATGTCCAGGTGGGAGCTTATGGAAATCTGAATGAATGTTGCATAACATATATACACAGTGAGTGTGACACATTCCATACACGGAGATAGTTATGGCACGCTACGGGCTTGAATGAGATGTGGAAAATGTGAATTGGTTAAAGTACAACATTGTTATGCAGATAGAATATCTTAAACCGAGATGACAAATGGTGCTACTTTCTTTAACTCCTATACATACCTTTCTTCCAGTCAGCGTCAGCATCCACGTCGCCATTGCCCATCAAAATAAAATAAAAATATGCGTAATAGTATCATGTATTACTTGTCCCATGCTTATAGCCTGCCGCTTTGAGTAAACAGAAACACATCAAACAGAATAATTTAAGGAAGTTCACATATCTACTCTCATACGTATGCTTGTGAACAGCATAGCAGTATATGCATAGGTAGGTATGTATAGTTTTAGTCATTTTATGTGCACGTCGGCATTTCCTCAACTTGAGTTCTGTTTTGGTTTTGGTACACCAATAAATAAGGGATCATCCAAACATGACGTGCACACGATTTAAAAAATAATTTCAATCTATCTACGTTTATATTGAAGTAAGTTTCTTAAAAATGCCCATTTCAGTATAAACTTTGTTTTGAAACGTAGATTTATACAAAAACATTTTTTCCCAATATTCTGTATTTGTTGGGAAAGCTTCTTATACAACGATTTCAGTAAAAACAACTTTTTCCAGCTATACATTCCTTAAAACTATCACATCAAATCATGAATATAATTTTAAATAGGTATTTTATGTACATAAAGTTCATAAGCTAAAACAAAATTTTATAAAAAAATCAGTGCTCCCTGAATTTGCTCACCCATTCTTTCCCCCACCAGGCGACGTTCGAGGTCTGCGACTTCCCGTCCTCCTTGTAAGTTGTAAGCGTCAGAGATGGACGATCCCTAACTGGATGTAGAGCTGGAGAAGCTTGTTTAATTTGGTGTATTTTCCCCCGTATTTCTCTATCACTGCTCCCAAATCTTTTCACTGTTGCGTAGACACGTTTATATGTGGACATGGACAAAAAAGGTGAACTCCCATGTATTCGTCCATTTGGAACTCCACATGAAATCATCGGAATTAATATACCTACCTTCCACGAACATGCAGTACATTCATGTAATGCTATTATGTAATTGTATTTGAGCAGTATCAATAAGCTCACATTTGACAGTGCATGGTCTGGTCGGCACTGCAGCTATGTTGTACGGTTGTCAGTAAATAAAAGTGTAGACTTGTAGACAGACGACAGCTCAAAAAAAATTAAAAAGCAAAGCCGAGCATTTTTATTTGTAAGTATAATAAAAAAGGTTCTTACAAGTGGAGGCAGGTCGGAAGAACATTGTTTGTCCCTTTGGGACACAAACGGCTCATAAAATCTCCAGTCTCGTTTGCTGTCGTATATCTGTGGTGTCGTGACATACGAACAAGCTCATTTTGGGCGACGACAACTGTCGTCAAAAAAAACCTAGACTCTCCACGTAAATACATTCATTACAGTTTTACAAGACAAAATATTTACGACGTATAATAATGCGATCCTTAGTCCCAGTTAGTCATTCAATCTCATAACCAGTAAATTACCGTCACCTGATATGGATTAAATATCGTTGTGTTTGTTTTAAAACTTCACTCATCCAGCGGAGTCATTTTCTCTGCACTCATACCTAACCATATATTTAGTATGAATGACAATTCAATGTAAAATGTAATCATGCCGTCACTACCATTGTGTCTGTGCATATACTTAATTACAAATAAAAATTTGTTCATACGTGTTTACAACCAGAACCACAGTCACTCCCAGTTGTGTCACGGCCAAGGGTTTTGCGGAAAACCAATGCCAAATGCTAATCTATTCAAGGGGGATAATTGAAGTCATGTTTGAACGCCACCATCAGTGCAAATATCATTTTTACACCCGCTGAATAGTCTATTATAATAGATATAGATACTGAGACTGCTGCGTAAAAAAATGAAAGCAAAATGCTTCATAAAAATGTTTGGACGTAAAATTTCTTTTAGCATCTCTTACATATGTGTTATTTTGTTTATTATTATTTATCATACCATTATGAAGTATTAACCCGCCATACGGCAGGCAGTAATGAATATCTGTAAAGTACAAAAAAAGGCAAAGCAAACCCCTGTGCTGCATAACTGTATTTAATATTTGAAGAAGATTTTTCCAGAATTGTCTCCAACTGGGAAAGGCACCATACATTAATTTCAGACAGTTGCAGTTTGTTCTGATTTGAAATACTTGAGCAAGTTTTACAAATGTACAAACCCATGATTACATAGCACAGGTTTAAATAGCCAAACACCTGTACCTCTGCCACTTAAAACAGAGAAACACGCAAGACTAAAATAGTTGGAATAATCCAATAAATTATGGAGCCTAAAAAAGAAAAGATCAAGAAATTTTGTTGTGTGGAAACTCCAAGGATCGCCTATTTTCGTGGAACTAGACTAAAATATAATTCATTGCACAATCCTTTGAATTATTTCTGCAGAGCAAGAGTGCTGATTCTATGAGCAATGCTGATTCTACTTGCAAGAGCTGTTAGAGGAGGTACATGTTAACTAGTAAGACACTAAAAGTTTAAATTGGTGACTGCCTTTATGGCTATAACCGTAGCATATCAGTAATTAATTACTACGGACGGGCATATGTTGTAGGTATAGGATGGATAGGATGGTTGATAATGATGTACCTATATGCGAGTATAATCTAGTTGTAAAATTGAAATTGCTTTGAGACTGGAAGAGTTAAAATTCATTACGTTTGGCTCAGTCCAGAGGACTGATAAGGAGAGAGTAAACTGTAACGTCAGTGTGTTCCTTCCCCATGGTGCATGTAGGGCTGTTGAGTGTAGTGCCGTATAGAGCTGAAGACGATAAGGTATTGACGTAAGATTTCGTGAGTTAAGTTTAAAAGTTAAAAAGTTGTAGGAGTATAGGGTGCGGCCATGGAGGAGAGAACCTTTGAATAATTCACCAGTCACTCTGTTTCCTTGACTCTCACACTTTATCTCCCTGTGTAATATTACCAAATTCAGTCCAGCATCCAGCAGAACATTACATAACTTCATGATAGGGGCCTTTGCGTCCATTTAGTTCCTTGGCCGTACTTGACTTGGCGTGCTCCGAAGGAAGAAAGAACGTCATGTTAGGATATTTTTTGCTCTACACTTATTATTACAGGTCCAGCTGGAGTATGTAGTGTTTTGTTGACTGTTCAGATAGACCACATTATTACAATAATTATTAGAAGGACTTGGAGTGGGACAAAACCGAGACGGAGGTGCAGTACCAGATCAGACCTGGTCAGGCATGCAATGCCACGTTCCTTCTCCTGCTACGGGACTCCTTTTTCCTTATATTGCTGCTGTACAGGTATGTGGCATCCAGGGGTGCATCTACAAACCTTTACGTTCAGACCTCCACATTCTGAGCAAAGTAATATTTTACAAAATAGTTTTCAACTCACGGCTAAAGCATTAATACGTCAATAATCTCCATTTTGCCATTAAGAAAATCTGTCCATTAGAATAGTAGAAAATTAGATCATTAGTCCATTTTGGACTCGATTTTTATGAAAAATAAATATTTCGGATTTTCCAAAATTTCATGGCTAATGCGGTATACATATAACGTCTGTCTGAATGCCTTGGTAGACCTCTAAAAGCCTCCTAGTAAGTAAACGTAATGTATACAACAAGGTTGCCTCTCCCGCTCGAATTGAAGTTGAAAGAAAAAGTAATCGTTTTTGAGCAAGTAAACCGGCAGCATAGCGTAAGTATTCATCACTACGTGTATTTCTACGTAACCATATGTAATGTATGTGTTCTATGTAACACAAAGCATATGCACCTAGATACATACATGGAAGACAACTTAGAATAGAAGAACAAGTGGAAGATGAAGAAGAGAGACTCATCGTCGTCATAGAACCTCCAGGGGTTTTCCCACCGAATACCGCGAATACCTTTGCGTTTGCACTCTGATGTAACACTGGAGAGCTTTTATCGCATCACCTGTACAGATAGATGGAAATAACTTGGGATGCTTTCACAGATTCGAATCAACGATGAGATACATACACATAACCCATAAATACCTGTATTGAATTTATTTTCAAATTGACAAAGAAAAGCAGTACGGCACCGGTGCATATTTTAATCTTGAGTCTTCACTTTTGATTTTTCTTCCCCCAAACTACACTCACACACAGAACAACAATTGAGCCGTCGTCTGTATGTGCCTACCACTTTGAACCCTGCGATGCATGTCTCTGTAATGCTATTAAGAACCTTCTCCAGTAAATAATGTATAGAACTCGAGTAAAGCACAATATATGAACTGAGTTGCTTACTACATATTAAAGCGCTGTAATGCTCTTTCGGTATGATCGGCATTGAATAATTTATTTAATAATGCACACCATAATTTTTTTTTACCAACTTACTTATGGGACCTGTCGAAAATTCCGGTTTAATTTCTAAGCATTCCGACTTCGGAATTTAGAATGTTCTCTTTAAAACTGTATAAAATATTAATCCTATTCTTCCGTGTATAACACTACCTACGTGATATTTTGTGTTGCATTTGCTCTGTTCTTCCAACACCCTGCGGAAGGTGTCCCGGAGTAGCCATTTTATCGGTCGAAAAAAGAAATTTAAGCAATTTGATATTCTACTATTTTTTTTGACTGCAATAATAAAATAAACCAATTAATATGGACGTACAATATTGACTGTAAAATGGGAGTATAATTTCGAAAAGTATCATTAGCTAATTAGAAATAATTTGAAGTTGCGAGTTGTGCCATATAGCAGTAGTTGTGATTCTACAACAAGAAATTTCCTTATTGCGCTTACATACAACTTACTACTTTATTGAGTAAAAGCATTAAAAAAACGGAGGATGAGCAGTACTGTACAATTAGGAGATAGTGAACTGTTTTCATTCCAATTGAACGTGATTCCCTAATGCGTCAAAATATTTTGATGCACCCCACTGTAGTGTTTTTTCTCGACATCTGTGAACCACAGGCACAAAGTATGTTTTCCCCATCCAAATCCAAGGTTACAACTACCACAGGATCCCATACGGCATTACAGTCAACCCCACAGCACCCTAATAAGCGCAGGGTATAATTTAGCATTACGGTAGCCATAGTATGCACTAGAAAATTATAATATATAAAATCATTACGCGTAATCCTAATCATAATCGTGCACTGTTAGATTGCATTACATGCACACATGGTACAGAATCCTAAAGCCTAAGTGGAAATTCTAGTTTTTCCTCGGCTTGATTAATAATAAGGAGAAAACAACACATGGGCTTAAAACTTACAAGACAACGGTAATGCAAGCATAGGGAGGGGCATTGTAAATATGACGCCTTAGAAAAAAAATGGAAATAAAACACTTTATTTTCCTTCAATATACATAATTTGCAAGTGTCACGTTTGAATCATATAAAAAGTATAAAGTTGTACCGTTTTTTAAAACATCCAAATACTTTGAAGCTTTTTAAGACGTGTAATTTATTTTTCGGTTATTTTTTGAAAGCATAAACTTCATGTGTCATACCCTCTTATACGTCGGTACAAAGTTTCGGATTTTAAGGAATCCCTCAAAATGACTGTGTTTATCCTTTAGTGCAATATGGTAAAAACGTGGGATACAAAAGGACTCACCAAATTTTGGAAACGATAAATCACTCGATAAGTTTCACTTTAAATAAATTAGTGAATATTAATCACTATTAAATGCGCGACGCGTTTCGGAGCTTCTGTCCTTCTTCAGGCGCTTGTAGTAGATGCGAAGTTGGAACTTTTTGACGAGACTGGCGGACACACACAATCCGTTACTTTTTTGTTGGTTTGTTTGAATTTGGTTTGAAGTTGGTGGGATAAAAAGGAAAGACCGAGGAGGAAGGTTGTTTTGTGAGCGAAACAACCTTATCCTTTAGTGCAAGACTAGCTCTAACACTAGCCGTAAGAAGTAATATTTGCAAGGTCCGTGCGTAGGACGCGAGCGTAAATGCGAGCGTACACATGCACACAATTGCACAATGCAATAATGCAGAACAAACACAGGTTGAAAGGCAGAAGAGGCTCTGACTGATGTCAAGGAGTAGTGAAGGAGTGAGCAAGCCAGTAGCCATTACTAATTGCCAAACAATGCATACTACAGTAAAATTCCGGAAGCAGAACAAAAATATTAAATTACATGAACTAATTTTCCCACGAAAAATTAAGACCGAGAGTCTAGAGTGACATGAAGGATCGAGAGCGATTAACAACCAATAATTTCCTTTTTATATCTTTTTGTAATGTCACTGCAATTATGCATTGTAAATTACTCCCATTGTTATATACGCCGTTTCGTTTATGAATTCAGACAAATCTCGCTTTCGAGTTGAGTCTAAAAAATAATAATGAGATTGTATAGTAAATTCAATTTGTAATCACCTTTAACAATTGCATGAAGAACAATGATGTCCCTTTGCAATGCAATGGGATGAACGGAAATCCTACCGTCCTTTAAAATTACTTGTATCGCAGTAATGTTATACATACTCTTGTAGGCATATGCAGACTAATAAGCATCGATGAAGGGCTTAGGAGAGGGGAAGCAGTTTTTGCAGACCATTCAATCAAGTAATATTGTAAACGTAAACAGAAAAAACTTATCCTCGGATTTCATTTCCACATGCTAACGGTGACTACTAGATTTGCTTTACTTTTCTAATGATTTTGATCTGCAACATCAGTGAAAAACAAAATAAACAAATGCACAAATTATCATGTTTTCCATTGCTTGATTCGTATTTCATATTCTATGAAATTAACATTGAACTGTATAACTCCAATTTCAAACAAAATCTCACAGCTAGCTTCGCATGTAGATGCACCTGTACAGGACTTGCTTCTCTGCGTGTATACACATAGGTATAATTAGGTGCCTATGTGTACTGCCAAAGTACAAAGTCACTGATGAAGGGTTGAGGGGCGAATTTATAGGATCGTGCAGATATTATAATGAGAACGTATGAGAGACAACCATAACCCACGCGTAGAAACGTTTAGATATCAGTAATTTTGAGATAAATGAATGCGTAGGATGAGAGAGACGTGGAGGATAACATGGGAAGCAGAAGATGCTTGTAATAGCAAATGTTTTCATATGTCATAACAAGCGCGTGGAGCTTAAATTATATGCATCGAAATACATGTTTTGGAGACTCAACGCTAAAAGACTATGTAAAACAACCCCTGTCTGTCTACAGAATATGTGCGTATAGGCATAAATCTGTAGTTGTAATTACGAACATAAAACCGAGCACAGGTCTAACAAGGAATGGCCGCGACATGTGCAGCGAGTTGGCGGTTGAGACTATATCCATTAGGTAGGCCTATGGACATGAATACATGTGTGCATAAACATTTCTGCCGCAGGTCGGGC
>JAQFZC010006498.1:0-12453 GCA_034695205.1 Dicyrtoma fusca
GGGCACACCTAAAAGGTGATCTGAACTGAACTGAATGAACTGATCTGATTTGTCAAAAAAGGCCTATTTTTAGCATGTCAGTTCAGATCACCAGTTTAGCATCAATAATGCATGTTACTACAACAAGTGAACAGAAACTGGGTTTCAGGTTTTTAAGTGGCACAAGCAAAAGGCTTGGGGTGCTGTATCTCAAGGCTGGCCGAGGCTAGACGGACTAGACTAGAAACTTGACTAGGCTTTTCAGCTTTTTGGGGGCTGGATTGGGTAGACTAGAATATACTAGACTAGCCAGGGGTCGAAAAAATTGTGAATATACTAGACTAGCCGCGATTTTTTCTATGTGAAGGGGTAGGCAATTGGCTGAGTAAAATAGACTTTTGTGTTAAAAACACAAAAAAGCGTGACTATTCTAGACTAGACTAGACTAGCGGATGCTGAAAAAAAATTACTGCACTTGACTAGAACTCTGATGCGCGGAATTCAAAAATAACATTTAATTGCATCCAGTTACAACGCACTTGCTCAGTCGTTAAATTGCAAATTAAAATCGGTTAAAAACTACTGAATTTAAACTTATTTTATAAATGTTAACTGTCATACGTTGTGAAGGTTGAACTTGCAGTTTAATTGTACATTTTAATTGTACTTACAATAATTAACAAGAGTGCATAAAAATAGCATCCTACAGATACATCCTTAAGTTTTGTTAAAACTGAAAGCAGTAATTATACTCCTATAACTTTTAATCATCAAAGATAAATTAGAAGTGTATTTAAAAAAAATTTCAATGTAGTTTCATAGTGTTTTGTTCAATAGCAACAAATAGAACTGTTTCTGTAAATACGCACAACTGTAATGTGGTCGATTCAGTTATGAAATCTGGAATTTCATCTAACAAAGAACTAAATGACAATGCTGATGTGTTAGACAACAGTGCTCAAAATAATTGAGAAAATTGTTAAATAAATAAAATTTAATTCCACATTAATAACCGTCGTAAACCGTCATTCTTTTGTTATATTAAAGTACGAAACATAAGATGCTTTCATTTTGCAGCTTCCCGATGATTTGTTCCTTCCGATTTTATTGAGCTCGGCCAATATTGCACAGTTTTACTGTTGCCTCTACACAGTTGATTCAAATATAAATGGTCAGTATGACTTTATTGATGTATAATATATAACTGTATTATTATATTGTAACAAAATAAATAACTTACAGTTTAGGGTCATCACTATAAACATGTATATAATGCATTAATCATGTCTTAACTAGGGTGCCAACTATTTTTAGAAACGTTAATGCGACTGTGCATGTTTTTGTTCTTTTCAGAGCTCAGCTCATAGAAGAAAAACTCAACAATACTAGAAGAATTTCCTTTTTATCTGACAAGCAACGCATCAGTTTTAGTAACTCTAGTGGTGATGACTTAAAGATATGTAAACAAATATACATATTTAATCGTTTTATAATTTAGTTTAAATGCAGATCAATCGTTGTTTAATTGTAAACGTCAAAGCTCGAAGCCAGTTATAGCTCCCAAAATTTGGAATTTAACCATAGTTACAGTGGCTGTTCGGTAGTCTGGGTACGTTATGACGTAACTCGACACTGACCTTGACCGTAGTACGTAGAAAATTCCAGTACAACTGTAAATTATGCCAATGAATGAAATACCATTTCCTTTCTTACATTTTTAAGTTATTTGCATAGGTATCTGCATACAGGACTAAATAACAAGAAGCATGCATTTTTCCTAAATACAATTAAACTTAAGTAATACTTTATTTTTGAGAGAGCACCGCTCAGTGCTTTCATAGTGTAATAACTTGTAGTGATGAGCTTAACAAATGTCTCCGTTTAAATCTGACGCCAATTAGAAAGTCATCCGTGTCTACTAAAAATATTAAATCCAGTAGAAAATCCACAAAATTAAAATTAAATTCTTTAGCTTTTAACTCTCTGTCTTCCTTCAGTCACAATAACGAGACCACGACCACCAATGGACAATAAATATTTCCTCGGCAATGTAAGAGTTGTGGCAAAAGATGTGAACCATTGGATGGCTGATCAACTAATGAATTAAGTGAATAGAGATAAAGTAAATGAAGAAGTTGAAGATGAGAGTTCACTATTGGCTCAACCCGAGATAGTCGAGACCATTTATGAGGAACAAGTACTAAATGTCAATGACAATTTGGACGATAAGGGCAAAAACTGTTCAATATTATTATTACAAAACAAATAGTAAACAACTTCTTTACATGTAACTCTATTATTTAATTGAAATTTTCCTGCCAGATTTAGGGTCAGGGTTAGTATTGTTTTGTTCTGTATTTTATCGATTTATTTTTATTGTTTGTCGTACGACAAAATTTTACGTAGAAGTTTACAAGAATGAAACAAATGAGATGAAAAATCACAGAAATAATTCCAGCTGTTAAGAAATTTTTCAAGAACAATTAAAAACCTTCAATACATCCATTTTGGAACTGTTATTTCCTAGCTTAATAATTCTAACTACAATGTGTAATGTAAAGGTTCCTGAAAGGGAAACTCATGTGAATTTGTAATAAATATCACTGATTATAATTTGTAATTCAAATTATCAATACTTCTATTCGATCGAAATCATCTGTAAATAAGTACATACATATAACTACCGGTAAATTAATTTTGTGACAAAACAAATACGTGACACAGATAGTACCTAACTAGGTACCACCAAACGGGTATTGTTAGATCTGCTGGTGACTGATGACCGGTAAATATTGCAATTAGATGCAAGTGATACTTAAATTGTTAAAAGAATCTATACTTTGAGTTAATTAAATAACTAAGCGGTAATATATGTATCGCTAGTTTCATTTGTTGGTTTGAATCTAATAATAATCAATACATAAATAGTTTTGCTTACTACTACATATTTAGTTTAAGCTATTTCTCTGCCTTATGCAATAAAACAACTACAATTTACAACAATTTGGAATCCTACAACGTTGACACTGCGTTGCTTCCCTCTGCCTTTTACTAAAACACTGTGAAAAAGTAATTATTAAGCCAACATATTAATCTAAAACATCACCCAATTTTTTCCCAATTGTTTTCGTCAAAGTTTTATACTATTGTAAAACTTTCAAAGCCAAACTTCAGTGTTAGTTTAAATACTGGATGCTTCTAAAAGATGGTTAAAAATGAAATTTCGAAGTGAAATGGAATTAATTTCCTTCGGTCGACTTTTAAACTCGGGCACTAAAAGCAACGCATTGTAGCATGCATATGCACCACATGATGTATCACTGTCTTGCATTATTACTTCGCAAAATGCCGTCTCACTCCACTGTTGAATTTCTGGGTGTAGTTGAACAATAAAAGCTCGCAACTGTTCCGAAACTTCACTTAGCAAGCTCATTGAAGAATTCATGGAGTCATACACTACAAAATTATTGACCAAATAAACGCATTAGTAAAATTGAAATGTATTGTACATTTAGTCAGAATAGACTTATGACCAATGTATTATTATAAAATGTTACCTTTCAGTTGAGCTATCTTTAAAGTGCTATTTAATTGAAAGTATACTATTATCCAGTGATTTCTTGCAATAAGAATCGGAAAAATAATAGAATCAAGGCTTGAATCTTTATTTTCTTTTTGAAAATGTTTGCATATAATAATGCAATGGTGATTACTGTTCAAAATAAGTCCAGATCTTCCACATGACAAAAACGTGGTATTACTTCCTTTAGTAACGATAGACAAAAAAGCATCAATGATTATATCATTAATAAATCCAACTTCATGGGCCAACGAAATTCTTTTAAGGTATCTTGCTTCTTTTGGTTTAAGTTGGGGCTGCAAAGTCTTGACATCTTTCAACGTTACTTTAATCGAACCAACTTTGCATAAAACCCTCTCGTAGTTCGATGTTGTAAGCATCGGAATTTTATTAAACTTGTCTGTAAAGTTCCAGTACTTGTAATCCAAAGATACTGTAATATAAAATGAATACATACTTATTTTTAAGTGCGAAAACCTCAAACATAAAACGTAAATTATTGCTCAACAACTATTACCAACAGAAAGATTCTGCTTGCTCTCCAAAACTAGATGATCTGATGCTAGAGACATTGATGGATTTGGAATTTCTGTGTCTTCAGGGGATGGCTTTATATCATCATGGTTAGCTAAATATATAAGTTGTATGTAAAATGAAATTGAGTTTACATTGGAATATAAACAAAATTACCAGCCCAGAGATACAATCATTATCTTACCTACAATATCAGCGCTCAGTAAACTTAAGCAATTACTGCTCGTTACTTTTTTCACGGCTTCCAATTCCAATGGTTTAGCAATATTCAAAGTTTTTGACGAAGACAAAATTTCTAAATTATTTGAAAACTGACATTAGGAACAACTTAAGAACACGAAACCAAAAATTGTGAATTAAACAATGACTGCAGTCACGGTAGCATAAGGTACAGAATAGTGATAATTGTGAGCCCAAATAGTGCTGTACATTAAAGAAGGTAATACAGTGGTTTTTTAAAATTCGTAAATAATATTTAAAGTAACAAAAAACAAAAATCATAACCGAAATCGTAAGAATCCGGTGTACAATTCAAGTTATACGTAAATAATACATACCTGAAACTTTTTGAGGTATTCGCTTTCTTCTTCTAATTAATTCATTTGCCTTGCGCCCGACATTACGGTTCCTGAAAGTTTTGCTGATTTTAGTCACATTAGTTTTTCGAGTCGCACATTGAAAAACTTTGGAACCCGGAGCACTACCTGCAATTATTCCGCAAAAACTGAGCATTAACAAATAAATCCCAATATAGTGTTGTAACTAGAATGAAACTTTTTCACAAAATATGGATGCTTACGTGTCACACGCTGCACTGCTAATAAATGAGAACACCCGGAAACAAGGCAAGTACATTTTTGAGCTTGTACGTTAACCTTAAAGCATAAATAGTCAAAACGGTTCTAATTATATAGTTTAACCATGAATAATATTATTACAGTTTATCTTGCTTACATGAAACATTTTTTCTTGTAATCCACGAACAAAATAGTCAGTCCCGACAAGAATAACACGATTTCGTTTTACAAAAAAATCCGCAAGTCCCTGATTTGATTTCATAAAATGTAGTTTAGGAACATAATGCTTAGAGGCTTCAGTTGTAAACTTTGCGTTTTCAAAAATGCTTCTGACGCCAGTAAGTTCGATTGCATCTTTCATATCAGGTGGTTTTATTGATTCCAGTTGTTTTTCAAATCCTTTTTTAACTTTAAAATCACTATCATCGCTATTCAACGCTGCCCTAACGGACATAAGTTTATCGATTTGGATGAAATAGGAAATTAGAATGGCTTCTATTAATGGTTTTTGCTTGTGCGACAGCAAGTGCTTGTATAAGCTATTGCAGCTTTCATTGCAGTTGTTATAGACGCCATTATTTTGAAAAACACCACAGTTTTCAGCTTTTCCTTTAATCGAGGTGATGATATCAGCATCAAGATGTGCTAAATAGTAGGTGGAAAATTCTTTTGTCCATAGGCTGTCCGATTTTAGGAACGATTTCAATTTTATTTTATAGATATCTTCTGACTCGGATAACAACAAATCCTGAATGTTCTTCACGTAGGTTTCTTGCGTGAATTTGGAAACGTTATGATTAATTGCCCACTGCGTAACATTCTATAAAAATGTAAACAAAATTCTAGACTTAATTTTCTACTTACAATAAAAAAAATAATAATTACCCGGCGTTAATAGTACAATGGTGCTTAAGAGAATTATGTAAGTCAATGTAAATAATGAACGCTTCTTATAAATATCTCTCACCTTTGTTATATGAATGTGGCAGAAAAAGTAGTTACAATTTGGCATGCATGATTTAATAGCTGCCTTGATTGACAACTCTCGATCAGTAATTATAGACACTAAGCTTGAGTTTAGTTTGGGAATTCTAAGGACTTTATCCGAAAACAGCATTTCGTGGCCAACCATTTCTTTTGTCTCATGAAAAAGAAACCCAGCTGGTATAACTGGTTCCCCAGTAATATACGGATGGCGAAATATTAATATAGACACATAGAAATCACCGCATTTAAACGTAGTATCGTATCCGAACGTAAGACGAGTCCCTTGTAAAAGTAGTTTATTTATGTGCTCATCGGTTTCAGGGAGCCGAGCAACTACGTACAGCTTTCCTTTGTAACGCCGTTTGTCGGTAACATGGTCTGGATGCATTATTGCCTCGATCTCAACAAGCTGTAAATCGTCAACTGGCTTTGAATTTCGATTCATTTCAGACTTAATGTTCTGAACATATTTAAGATTTCTAGGCATCATTACAGACTTATCGGCAGCATTTTGAAAAGGGGCGTTGACTTTCATTGACCTGAGGTAAAACCATTCATTGTATTGTAATTAATAAAGTTAGTATGCAATGTTAATAATAGTAAAGGTTACAAAAGAATTTTAAATTTTTTAGAGGATACGTATCTTTGTAATAATTGATAGGGTTGTAAAATTAAACACGGTTATTTAAATATATTTTGACGGCTTACATATAAACTTGAAGGGGATTGTTGCATTTTAAGGCTTCCTGAACTTGCTTCTTTAAATCAGTAGACTTTCTTTGGTAACTTGTTTTACTAACCTTCACTTCAGAATCAGGCAACGATGCAGGTGTCTCAACTACAATAAAAAAATTGCTTTATTTTAACATGGCTGCTGAAGCGTTTTTGGTTATACCAAGTTATGGTATAAAGTATAAATCAACATGTATACTAAAAAAGTGTAAAACATTATTTATTTAATCATTTACTATTTTTTGATGGAGTGTTGCCCGGGGTGTTTTGAAAAATTTCCTTGAGATTCAACATGACATTCTTTGTGGGGGTTGGTTTCCGGTTTCCATGGTAAGGCGTAGCTTTTAAAGCAGCTAAGTCTATGGATGGGTCTCCTGATATGTAAATAAAGAAATAAATTGTAAAAATTTAAGTTGTACTTGTAGGACTAAAAAAAACGATCCATGCAGTTGTCATTATATTCTGATAATACCCATTTAGATGTCCGTAGTTTTAATTTCGACAATTTTACTAGAAAGCTAATATTTATATTGATATAGTCAGCATAATTTAAATATACCAGCAGTAACTTTTTGCTAACGTGCAAATCTTTAGCATTGTTTAATCAAGGTTACAAGAAAGAAAAATATTTTTCTAGTTACCTGTGTAGTTAATTACAACGTACGGCCAGGGCCAGTCATGCACGTTCTGCATCGTATAGGTATTATCTAAATACAACACAAGTAAAAAAACGTTTTAATTCTTATTATAAACAAATTAAAAGTTACAAAAAATAAAACGTACTCACAACTTAATTTTATTAAAGCACAAGATACGATCGGGAAGCTCACTGTTAAAGAGTATTAATATTTTTTACCCCGTTTTTTAACCTACTCGATACCAGTAAATCATGGAAAAATACTATACAAAAGTGTTCATTCTACTTTGGAATATTCAGTACTAGAAATTCGATTTAAAAAAGCATTCAAAACTAATAGCTCAAAACAATCAAAACTTTGAAGTAGCACTTTCAAATAGGTGAAACCTAAGAAGTATTACTTTCAAGAAAGTCAAAACCCCGAGCTAGCACTTTTAAAACTAGAAACTTTCAAAACGGCGAAAACAAGAAATTAGCGCTTTTAAAAATATGCAAATTAAGTAAATAACTTTTTTAGAAAGGACAAAACCAGGAAGTAGCACTTTAAAAAATGCCAAACCAAGAAACATCCGCTTTAAATAAGATAAAAAACGAGTGACTAACACTTGCAAAAAGGTCAAAACTAAGAAGAAGCACTTTTAAAAAGGTTAACAATAGGAAGTAGCACCTTTAAGAAAGTCAAAACTACAAGCTAGCACTTTAAAAATTCCAAAACTAGGAACTTTCAAAACGGCCAAAACAAGAAATTAACGCTTTCAAAAAAATAAAACTTAAGTGACTAACACTTTTTGAAAGGTCAAAACCAGGAAGTAAGACTTTGAAAAATTGAAAAACAGGAAATAGCCGTTTTTAAAAAGACGAAAAACTAGTGACTTACACTGGCAAAATGGTCAAAACTAGGAAATTGTACATTTAAAAAGGTCAAACAAGAAATTATCGCTTCTAAAAAGACAAAAAACGAGTTCCAGTACATCCAAAAAGGCCATAGGAAGAAATCACCGTTGTCAAAAAGATGTAAAACGAGTTGTTTTAATGTTAAGGGTTAGATGACTCAAGATTATTAATTAATGTATTATTTTAAGTATTTCCAGAGGTGGAAGGGTAATAATTAGTAAATTGAATTCGATGAACTAAACATATTGTGACACCAAATAACACAGAATACATAATCGAAATTCTAACATTCAGGATTTTGTTTTACACGTAACGAGAAAATGCTTATTTTGAGGTTTCAGATTGCATATAGTCATGAGTCCCGTACAAATCATGTAAACAGTATTTTGTAGATACATATTAAGACGTAAAATAAACCGATACAAAGGAAAACTGAGTTTTTCTTTGTTGTTTCATAGCGCTTTAAAGGAAATATTATTAACCAACTATACATTTCTAATAACTGATTTAAATAAAATATTAATAGCGTACCGTATCCTGGGACTTTTATTCGATAGTACTCTCGTCTCTGAAAATTCAAATCTTCACCAGTGCTTGAAACTAAATTGTAGTATTTAACTTGCCATGATTTTGACTTATTTGGCAACTTGGACTGGCCATTAGGTACAAATCTAAATTTGTCGAGTCGCCAAAATGCATCTTTTTCATTCCGCATCGCACGAACATCGTACAACAAAACCTTAAATGTGTATGTCATTTAACTTTAACTTGATCGTATAATTTTCATTTAAAGTTTACAATTATTCATGCGCACATTGTGTAATTATTAGGATAGGTAATTATATGAAAATTACCGATCCATTAATTATATTGCAGTGCGCAATGCACTCAGTCAAAACCTTCTTCTTGTCGATGCGTCCTAATTTTGATAGTATAAGATCCACACTGGAAAAAGATCCTCTACAGTAATTACCGACAGGCAAGACATCCTGGACTTTGCTAACGTTGGCTAAAAAATAAAGCGCAGATCACAACACAATTAGTAAAATGAAACATGTTTTATATTGAAAGCAAAAAGGGTAAAAATTAATAAAAAAACATTTTCAGATGTTGTAATCTGATACAATAACACTGCAACAAAATCTAGTATCCGTTGTGCATATTTCAAGATAATTATGTTTGTATGCATCAGTACGGCACAATCCACAAACACTACTCCCAAATATTGTCCAAGTATTATTAGAGAATGTTACATAGTTCTTGGCATGCCACAGTATAACGAAATGTTGAATAGATATTTCAATATCTTAAGGAATGTAAAAATGAAATAAAATCTCATTCGTAGCATAGCTGTACTGGAATTTTACAAATTATTACTACTACGGTCAAGGTCAGCGTTGGGTTTGTCAACACGTACCCAAACGATCTGGCTACCACGAAACCTATGATTAAATGTAAAACACTTAAAGCTTTAGCTGGCTTTTAACTGAATTAAGACTGATGCTCATATGAAAATGACTAAATATATTACTATTCATCACTTATGATGTACCAGGCCTCTAGAATGTTCGCCGACGGGCAAGCCGGAGTCCGGTCCGTGAAATAGAAGCTTGAAATGTAGATACTCCCTTCTGTGCATGTGAAGTTTTTAATTTCGCTCTGTAGATGTGACATTTTCATTTTGGTTAAATTACGACTGACGGCCATGCCTGTGCTGTGTAAAATTATTAGCTAAAATCACTATAATTATTATAAAATTATAAATTCGAACACAGAACGAAGGGAACATTCACTGTTCTTGTACGAAATAGATGCAATTAAACAACAATTTAACGTATAAATTCAATATTTTTGCATGTCATTGAGGACACCGTAATAAAAAAGATACTGGTAAACATGCGACTTAGAATACTGCCATTGCCAGATTGCTACTAATAATTATTTTTTAATAATTTATTATTAAAAGTGTGCTGTGTAGGTACTAACTAGGTATCTCATAAAAAAAAGCTTATGGTAAGCAGCAATTAGAAATAAAACTTAGTTTTATTCCTAAAAAAATTGCTAAAAATATAAAAATAATTATAAAAGAATATAAAATCATATAATAGGAAACGAAAATAAATAACTCATGAAAGCTGCAACCAGTGATACATTTTTTTTAAATAAAGTAATTATTTAGTTAAATAAAAATTATTATCAGTTTTTATAATAAAATAAATTAATCAGTAATCCGTGTTAATTGACTCAAATTTTTTGGATTAATTTAATTAAATAATAATTAATTTAGATGAATGTATCTGGTCGCAGCATACATTAGTTGTTTATTTTCGTTTCCTATTATAATATATTATAAAATCAGTTTTGTGTTCTTTATAATTTTATAATAATTATAGTGATTTCAGCTAACAATTTCAGACTGCAAAGGCATGGCCGTCAGTTGTAATTTAACCAAAATGAAAATGTCACATCTACAGAGCGAAATTAAAAACTTCACATGCACAGAAAGGAGTATCTACATTTCAAGCTTCTATTTCACGGACCGGACTCCGGCTTGCCCGTCTGCGAACATTCTAGAGCCCTGTGATGTGCTTACCAGCTTTTTTGCTGCGACATTCCTTGAAGTCATCATCACCACTGGAGTCACTAAAACTGACACGTCGCTTGCAAGATGCAATTGAATTGATTTTATTATTGCCCATTGGTGTAAGCTGAGTACTTTGTCCTGGAATTCACAAAAGCGGACACAGTGGATTACTTTTTTTTAAATAACTAACACCCTAGTGATTATATAATAAATAATACAGAAAAATATTTATTCATGTAATTTAAAATTTTGTTATTATTTATCTATTAATACGTACAACGTAAAGGTACTACTGACCATTTATAGTTGAACTAATAGTGTAGAATCCAAAGTAGAACTGTTGAATATTCGTCTTGCTGATTACTTTTGGAAGATAGGAATCGTTAAGGAGCTGCAAAATGAACGCATCCGATCCGTTAGTGCCAACTTCAAGAATACAAGCTTTTCCATTTGATGTTATTTTTCCTTCTGAATCACACGAATGACTGTTTACGACGTAAACTTTATCTGAACAGCAGATTATTCCAAACGAATAAGAATTGATAGCTAGCACAGCCTGACCCTTTTCCTGCACTAAACACTTAATTGCATTTGAAAGCAATTCAAATCCTGCTACATGTTTCTTGGCAATGTCGTGAACTCCCATTTTGTAGTTCTTGAGAATTGTTATCACAGGAGGTTTTGACCTAGCAATAGAATATTCTCCAACAATGCTTTCAATAATTGCAAAGCCACTTTCGTCTTTAGCATCGTCATGTAGTTCTTCGTAATACGAAGTTCCGGATTTCATAACGGAATCAAACACATTAGAGTTCCACGTATTTAAAGGAACTACTCTCGATGTTGCTATTGAGCATAACACTATTGAACTACATTGCAGACCTCTTGTAAACAGACTTCCAATTTCTCCTTGATGATAAGATGATCTCAAAATTTTAAAACCATAATTACTGCCTTCAGAATTAACAAAACCGTCAGATGTATTACGAGTATGATTTTTAGTTGGTAGTGCACTCATGTTGGATGTTGTTCGTACAATAAAAATATTGCTTACATATTTATTGTCTTGTAACTACACATTTAACTTTCACAACTTATGACAGTAAATACCAACAATCAATCAAAAATAAGTTTGAATCAAATAACTTTAACTACTTTTAAATTGCAGTTTAACTATTTGGGAAGTGCATTGCAACCGGATAAAACTAAATGTTTTTTTAAACTTCGCGCATTCCAATTTGGTCGTAAGTCGGTTTGTGAGTCAGTGGGCTATTCATAAATCATCCTAGTAAATTGTCATTTGTTGTAAATTGACCAGAAAACTCAAATGCTAAAACAAAGAAAAAAAGGTAGTTTGGCGAGGCTTACGTTAAACACTAAATAAGCAGCTTCTACAACCAAAATTTAGAAATTATAAAACAATAATAATTATAAGTTGTCGGATTCGAGATTCAACGTAATCCCAACAATGTAGTTTGTACAAATTCCCAAAGCCAAACGCACTGCAGGCAGTGTTCCTAGTAGATGCAACAACCAAAGCCTTTTGAGTTCGGCGCCAATCAGAGTGTGCCATTTAAAAACCTGAAACGCCGTTTCAGTTCACTTGTTGTAGTAACATGCATAATTGATGCTAACTAGGTGATCTGAACTGACATGCTAAAAATAGGCCTTTTTTGATAAATCAGATCAGTTCATTCAGTTCAGTTCAGATCACATTTTAGGTGTGCCC
>JAQFZC010006499.1:0-12453 GCA_034695205.1 Dicyrtoma fusca
GTTTTGAAAAAGTGTCATTGACTAGTTTGGACTGTTTTGAAAAAGTGTCATTGACTAGTTTGGACTGTTTTGAAAGAGTGTCATTTACTAGTTTTGACCGTTTTGAAAAGTGTCATTTACTAGTTTTGACCGTTTTGAAGTACTGCATTTATGGAATTAAACACTTTATTAAACCATCCTTTCCATAATTCCCTAGTTCCGAATATGTTGGCCATTTTTAAAGTCAACATACATACATTTTCAGTTAGGCAGAGTAAACCCTAATCCATTGTTCCTTTGTTCCTCAATAAGAAGATTACAGTATTTGTGCCACAATGCTTCTTCACACACGATACTTGTTTATTTACTTTTAGGTCGACAAAGCCACCAAAATGTCCTACTATGACCACGGAAATCAGCCAATGTTTTCATTTCTTCTCGGCGCTGATTGGTACAATGCTACACGACTTCAAACGCTGTTCAAAAGCATGAAAGAAATAATTTTTGACGCCAATGTCGAATACAACGCAGCCTGTATCATGAAACACCAACGAGACGCCTGGAGAAGGACGCTGAGAGATTATTGCCTTGAAGCTCCGACGTTCAACCAGAAAATGAGGTTTCAAGAAACGAAAATGCTCGTTCGTGGAAATACCGCCCACGTTTTCTACATTTGCCAGTCTTTTGGAGACTGGGCTTCTCTTTTGAGTCAGTTGTGGTTCTCACTTTTCAAGCCAGTCAGACCCACGGAAGCAGAGCGTGATTTAGAAGCATTAATTAGCATTGTGAACGCCATTGAAGAGAAGATGGGGAAGATGGAGGGCGTCTTTAACAGGCACATCTTCGAGGAACAATTTAAATTTCAATGGGTCGACCCAAGCCAGGTCACTGCGTGCTCCAGATAATTATCCAGTTTCTTTTTTACTCATTTCTGGCGAAAGCTATTATTCATTTCAGTAGTAAATTGCACTTCCTAAAAGCCAGTGATGGTTGCTGTGGCGTTGCAAAAAATATTTTACTGTACAACTTTATTAGAAAAGCCCAAACTGTTAATTCCTGCCTCCAAAGAGAATTGAACTCTCGACCCCTGATTTACAAGACCAGTGCTCTAGCCACTCAGCTATGGAGGCTTTACACCATTCTTTCATTCTTGATCCAAAAATATAATTTGTAAAATTAAAATTGTAATAAAATTACTAATATTTTAAATACTCTGATCCAATAATTTATCAACAATGCATAATATTATATTGCTCATAGATGCTAAATAAATTACCTGTCAGAATAAATTAGAATCCCAATCTATGACTTGTTAAAGAATTATATGCTATGTCAATCAAAGCAGGCTGTACACACGTGCTGTGCATAAAATTGTAGTTAAACTACTTTTGCCTACAGTCAAACATGGAATAGTTTTCAGGCTTTATTAAAACAAGGAGGCCTCAATTAACATCAAGTATTAAAGATTGTAGCTCGACGCCGATCCATCCTTATGGTCATTGGTGTTTAGCATTGCTAAGAAGTTCAAACAACCTAACTAAATAATTATTAATCCATATTACATATTATATTTTAGAAAATTTTCAGACAAATAATAACTACCTATTCTAATTATTTTTTAACCTTAATTTAGCACAAAAACACTTTTGAACATTCAAGGATTACAATGGTATGTTTGAATATAAGGAACTATTCTAAAATCAGTCTAATTTTGGCTATTTTGTGGGAGCGAAAAATACACACGTCTTGCTAGGAGGCGCACTGAATAACAAATGAAATGAAGAACTGGTCGGTTTAATTTCTGATTCTTAAAAATTTTCAAAGAAAAGAACGCGTTTTTATGCCCAGAATTTTCAGAATGAACTTGTTTACTAGTTACATTACATGTCGCATAAATTCTTAATAAAACAATTATTATAAAATATTTTGTTTTCCAAGAAGCTTAGTTGAAGTAGTTGGACACTGCTTGCCGTTTATTTCTTAAAGCCTATTTTTGGTTATTAATTATAAGCTTTATATCTTTCTGCGTAAAACGTTTATATACACACGAACACGACTTTTTAAAATCCGGGAAAGAACAGTTTTTCCGCTTTGAAAAAGTGCAAATACCATTATTACACATCCTTAATAAAGTGCAAATAGAAGTTTTACTACGTCTTAAAAGATAAAAATAACATTTTCACTAATTTTGAAAAGTGCAAACTACAGCCGCGCTACTACGCTTATTGGCAGCATTTTCGGCAACATAAATGTTAAGGGTGACTGGGAAGATTCCCGGCAATGTTCCCGGTGTCTGCTACTGTGAATTGGACAAGCTAGTTGTAAGCCAGACGAAGCCAATAAATAAACTTGCAAGAGAAAGACGAACTTTATTAACAAAACAAAGCTATCACTGTCCTCCAACGAGGATAGCCCAACGGACTCAGTATACGTATCAGATTTTTTTTTAACAAAGTTTATATTTGCAACATAGATTATGAATTAATATTAATATTGAAGAGATACGAAGAGAGTTTTTTTATAGTGGATCATTGCATTGTACGGTTTTAACTACATATTTTTTAATTTATTATAAATAGTTATTAAATCATCAAAATAATGATAATAATTCTGTGCAGTGAACTAGTTTTTACAGTTTAATCTTGTCCTGCCATTAATGTTATAATTGGCATTTAAGGGGGTGTAGTTAAACGTGCTTTAAACTGAGTGGCGTAGTAGTCTCATTTCGGCTCATAAATAATCTGCTAACAATACGCATAAGCCATTAAATTATTAATGAAGTTGAATTGGCGTTGCTTGGAATCTCATTACAATCGATTTTATTCCTTCGTCATAATCCGTATGTTGGAACTAAAGTGTCTACGGAGCATTTATTTTTATTATATATAGCCACTATTTCTAAAGCCTGTATTAATTTTATTTTTAGTCGTAGTAGAGAGAATCTATTGCGTCTTGACAAAAAAAACAAGTTACGAGTTCTGAGAATGGAATTATTTTCACAAAACTAAGGGGGTTTATTTGTAAGAGAGTAGTAGAAATTAATAGTCGTATTTTTTTCTAAAAAGGAAATTAATCTTAATAGTTTGTTAAGTGCGCTTTTTAACGGTAAATTGCATAATATTATTGTATTTAATTTTTTTAAGTGGAGTATTAAACTATTAGAATTTGCCGCCATTCTTTTTTATCCACGATACTTTTTTAATTACTTTCAACTTTCAGGAAAAAAAGGCACTAAAATGCCCCAGTACGACCACAGGAACCAGTCCGCCTTTTCGTTCCTTTTAAAGTCAGATTGGTACAGTGCTACGGGTCTTCAAGATCTGCTCAAAAGCATGAAACAGGATATTTTTGACAAGAATTCCGACGATGCAACTAGAATAATGGACTACCAACAAAGGTTCTGGAAAAGGACACTGGAAATTAATTGCCTTGTGCCGCCGCCGTTTGGGCTGCAAATGAGATTTCGAAATAACATGGAGGGCAGTAGTGGTGATCAAAAGGCTGAAGGACTATACATTTGCGAATCAGTTGGAAGCTGGGCTCCGCTCTTGAATCAGTTTGAGTTCTCCCTCAGCAAGGAAGTGAAACCCGAAAATGCAGCTCGTGATTTGGAAGCTTTAATTAGCATTGTGAACCAGATGGAAGAGAAATTGAGGGAAATGAATGGCGTCTTAAATAGGCAGGTCTTCGAGGAAACATTTAAATTTAAATGGGTCGACCCAAGCCAAGTCACTGCGTGCTCCAAATAAACGCCCAGTTTCCTTTTTTCTCATTTTTTGGCTTTTAGGCATTTAAAAAACCTTTGGATTCTCTTTGGCGGGCTAAGTGGACAATGGCTGTAGGTTCCACTTTGTCGCGAAATATGAGATTTTGATTATTTGACTACTTTTTTTTTGCATCAGGGTTCTGCTTACAGTTAGCATTACAGCCAATATACTTTAGCATGTTGATAGTTAATTTGGTCTAAGAAATAATTAGACGAACAAAAGTGATTTAATTATTTATCAAGGCAAAGAAGGAATAAGTGGGTCGACCCAAGCCAGGTCACTGCGTGCTCCCGATAAATGTGCAGTTTAATATTTTTTTTCTCAATTCTGGCGATAGCCACCATTGATTTCATTAGTAATTTGTAATTTTTAAAAGTTAGTAGTGGTCGCTAGGCCGTTATTAAAATATTTTAATGTAAAAGTGTGTCGAGGGAACCCAAAAAATAAAGGTCGTCGAAACGGAGCAATGCTGATATGGAAATTAAATTGAAAACAAAGATAATTTATTGAGAATTTATTTCGTCCAAAAAATCATCAGACTAGCAAAAGTCATAAAACGAATGTTGCTGACGCGTCAGGGGTATATTCTGTAAATTGAAAATGTTACTTTTAATACTTTTGAAAAGTATAGGCAAGAGTATGTACACATCTTGGAGCACCATCATCGATCATTAAATTAATAATTTTTAAATATGAAATAATTTTAATAGAGTTGGCTTATGGTCCAGTTGAAATCAAAGGTCAATCAAATTAGTTTTAAGGTAAAGCTTTTCTAGCGGTACATAGCTCTAGGCCATTATCGATGTATTAAATATTTAAAAGTTGACTTGGTGCAGATTGTAGTAATTTTACTGAAAACTTATTTTGTCCAAGAAATACTCAGACATTCAAAATCCATTAAATTATTGACGAAACCGACTGTTAGCGACACTTGAGTTCACATTACAACTGATTTTATTGCTTTGTGATAATGTGTCTGCTTGGAATTAAAGTGTCTACGTAGCATTCACTTCGTATTTGATTAACACGCAACTTTGTTAGCTTATAGCTACCGTCTTGCATAAAAAAGAATTTAGTGTTCTAAACAATCTTATTTGATTCAGAAGTAATATGACACGGGGCTATAGCGTCCCAAAAGTCTAGCTTAGACAAAAGTCATTAAAATCTGCTTTATACCTATTTTATACAAGGCATGAGCGCCGGGCTTTATTTGGTCACATTGCATCTTGACCCACGCTGTATGTACTACATCAAGTGTTACGGTGACTGGATTCAAATTCAACATAAAAAAGAGTCCAGAGCGCTCAGTTTGATTTCAACTCTGATCCCTTTTTCTCCCACTACTGTCCTCCAAAGCTCGCAACTGATTCATAATAAAACAGATCTAAAAAATTTTTGGCTGCTGAAAAGGTAAAACAATAATTTTATGGACCATTTTGTAAAGGAATTGGGGAGCAGATCATGGAAACTGACCGAATCAGTCGGCTTGCCAGGAATTGGCAGAGGCCAGATGGGACAAAGAGAGTGAAGGATGCAGGGAAGAGTCCATACGGAGCGACAGGGTGGGACGTCGACCGATGTTTGTGTGTTGTTTGTTATTAGTTAGGAATAATCAGCTGCTGAATGAAGCAGCTGAGTTGTGTTATGTAAATAATAATAATACAGGGGAGAAACACAGAAGTTTGTTGCTGGGAATCTAGGTTAGCTATAAATAAGTGGAAGTAGATTGGGAAAAGATTAGTGAATGTGTACAATGAAGTGATTGGCTGTCGGCCGCGGGGAGGAGGCGACGGGCCGTCCAGCAGCCCAAGAAGCGGAGAGCCTGGCTGTGGGATGTCAGTTGATATCTGTACTTCAAGTAAGACGCACTTAGGTCTGTGTTACAGAGAACAGCTCATTTTCCCATTTACTTCCCCAAGTTTATCTCTCTTTCAATAGTAACTTGTTTGTTACTAGTTTCTTTAGTCTGTAAGGTTGTTAATAGTATTTTATATTTAGGTTAGTATTAAGTGTTTCGTGAAGCTAATCGGGCGAGCGAATCCGAGTGACATTTGAATTATTTATATGCGAATAAAGTAAAGTACGAGTTTCGCAGATAGAGAAGTTGGACAAGAGTGGACGAGTTATTGCATTCCATCGGCATCAACTCTATTTAGACTAGTAGTGCATCCGCCTCATTAGTGCATCCGGGTAGGGGGATCGGAAGGCAAGAGCAGTGTGTTGAGTGAGGCGGCGGAAGAGAAAACGAGGAGGTCGACCCCAGGTACTCAACAACCCGAGGGAGTCGAGGACGCCGGCGAGCTTCCGAATCGGGAAAAGTGGATGCCAGAGGTCGTCGGTAGGTCTGGGCTACTCGGGATCAAGAGCGCATCCCGGGAGAAGCAGTTCCGAGGTAGTGACGAGGGTGTCCGAGTAGAGATCATCGGTACAGGAGCTAGGGAGGCGAGTAACTCCATAATACGGGAGAGTACAGAGTGCTTACCGGTTTCCGAGCCGGAAGAAGAGGGGGACTGAGGTCGACAACGGGTCAGACTCCCCCGGAACCGGTCGGGCAACCGGGGAGAACCAGTTTATTCGGGATACTAAGAACCTACATCGAGCTAACCGCTCATCTTCGTTAGAGAAGAAGTCTAAACGCAGTGTGACCTGGGAGGAGGGTCGTAGTCAGAGAATACGAGTGCTAGCGAGTGACCGTGACCCGTCGCCATGTCCCTGGGGGGACGTTGAATGAATAGGCGAGGGAGAACTCCATCGGAATCGTACGAGCATAGGCATTCTGGCGTAATACTGTGTTGCAATTTTCACAGCCATAATTATTTTGGGAACAATGTCATTCCAATTTTGATGTACAAAGCATTATTTTTAATAAGAAATTATTCCAAAAAAACATTACAGCTTAAAAAGCTTTTAAAAAAATATCAAATTAATTCACTCCTTAGCTCTGAAGTTCTAATAAATGAATAGGTATTAGTCCAATCTTTTTAATCTTGTAAAATTATAATTTTGCTGTAAAAAATCTGTGCCTATTACGTGCTCATTACATTGCTTATTAAATTGGGTGGCGTAACAGCATTAACAAATAATACATTCTTAATACTAATAATTTATTTAAATACATTAATACGACCCATGTAAAAGTCACAGTTAAAAAATTATTATTAAGTCGTTATGGTTGCAGGGTCTTCATAATTTTATGATTTTTTTAATTATCACATAAACTAAAATTAAATAAAAATCATAAGAATAAAACTAAATTCGGAATGTGTCACATTAAGTTTTCACTACTTAAAAATGTGTAAATCATGTTTTACACTATTACGAATTTTGTACAATGTAGGTTAGTGGAAGCATTGCATTATTGCATAGTTTGGAGGTTCTTCTTGTAGATAGTTCTGCATAGCATTTTGCAACAACTTACATATCTGTACCAACAAAGGCTTTATTCTGCATTGAATTAAATTGGGTGGCGTAGTGGCTTTAAAATAACCATACTTAAAGCGTATTTAGATTGCAATAAACGGAGTGGCGTTGTAGAATAATAGTAACTTACTCAACTTTACTTACTTCCATTTTTATTAAAAATTAATTCAAAAATATTTTTCTGAAAAAAAAGCAACCCCGCAAAGCTTTTGAGGCTAAACCGACTTCTTCGTCGCAACTTAAAATACAACACCGGCATTAGTTGAGTTTTTTTTTATTATAGAGCGTTGCGTTGGTTGTAGTGGTAGTTTAGGGGTTGAATTATTTGGTAATACTTATATGATAAATAAGCTGTAATTAAGTTTAAGCCAATTTTTAAATGCCCAAATACCATTATCTCACAGCTTTAAGAAAGTCAAAATAATAGTTTTACTATTTCTCAAAAGTTAAAACAACATTTGTACTGACTTTGCAAAGTAAAAACTCCAGTACGCATCAGGAAACTGATTTTATGGTAACACAAAGCATAGGGAAAGCAGGTTTGATTGCATCGTTCTTCAGCATTGACCCTTGTTTTAGAAACGTACTAGTAATAAAATGATGACCGGGAAGATTCCTGGCAATGTTCCCCGGAAAATTTCCTCGTCACGCACTGTGATAAGTAAAACCATTGTAAGCCACGAAGCAAACTTACACAGCAAAAACTGCCGAGAGATATTTTTTTACAGTGGTCTCAGTGGTGCATTGCATTGCATTGTAGGGCTTGAAATATTTTGTAATAATAAATTAAAATAAGCTGTAATGAAGTGATCACAATAGTTATAATAAATTTTAATCAACTACCATTTAGCAGTTTAATCTTTCCGTGGGATTATTTTTATTCAAGGGGAAATTGTTGACGAGGTGTTACTCGTAGTAAAATCAAACAAAAACGTCTATGAAATCTATCACTAATAAAAGTGAATTCTAGCTTACATTAAATTAAGTGGCGTGTCCAAGAAATAATCGGCCGAACAAAAGTCATTAAATTATTTACGTGGCTGACTTGACGACACTTGGGATCACATTGCAATTTATTTTAATGCCTTAATGCGATAATGTGTCTGCTAGGAATTAAATTGACGATGTAGCATTTATTTTATATTCGATAAGTAGGCGACTTATTTAGCTTATAACTACTACCTCACATAGAAAAAGGATAGTGTTAAAAAACACTCATATTTCATTAATGGCAAAGAACCGTGCTTCCTCTGGTTCTACTAGATATTTTCAGTACGTCGTGGGTGAAGAACCATTATGACACGACCCCAGCGCTTCTGTTGACCGCCATTTTACCATATTTGCCATGGAAACCGATAACTGCAAATGAAAGCTTTCCTAACGCAACATACATTATAATATTTTAGTGGTGTATGCTGCAGTATCCAGAATGATTAATTAATAATTATGGTTTTTCAGCATGTTAATAAAATTGAGAAATACAAAACCACGCACGTGGGAAACCCTGTTTTACGGGCAAAATCGAATGTTAAATTGCATAAGAAATTTCAGTTTTACAATTTCGCTTAGTGTTCTAAAACTTGCAATTGCAACGGATATTTTGCTACATTGCGGGCATCTCGAAATCACTATGTTATACATTATGAATGATAATGTTTTTATTAGATGCTTAATTTAGGGATCGAACACAAATGACGTCATGCAAAGGGACTAAAAAAAACTACCCACCTATCCATTTTGATGACGTGTTTAATATTACAATAACTTGAGTTAAAAGCACCTACATACCCAAACAGTGACATCATTTGTGTTCGCTCCCTTACTTGCTTCAAAGCAACATTTGCCTAAATAGGAATTCGCATTGTAGGTAGTTCACTAGCTTAAAAATAATATTCACCAGCGTCGTACCTGTCTTTTTACAAAAAACGTCAACAACACTTTTGCACATTTTTAAAATAAGGCAAATCGGGATTTTATGCATCGAAAAAAGCTCATTATACTTGTCATTAAATCGAGTGGCGTATCGGCATTAACAAAAGCATTCTTAATGTTAATTTATTTAAATTTATTACGGCTCATGTAAAACCAAAGGTAAAAAAATTATCAGTAAATTATTTGTTAGCACAAATTATGCTTTAAAAATATAAGTCTTTAGAGTTGAAGGGTCTTAATAATTTTGTAATTTAAATTTTAATTATCATACAAAATAAATATGCTGTGATAAGGTAACAAAATCACAATATTAATAATTTTGCTTCGACAATTAGCTTTTAACAGTTTTATTTTTTTCTGGCATTATTTGTATACAAGAGCAAGTTGTATGGATCATCTAAATCAAAATATTGCCTACATGATATACGGAAGCATCCTAGCTCGCAATAAACGGAGTGGCGTAGTAGTTTTACAATAATAATTTTTATATTACGAATAATTAAAAAATTTAACTGGAAACTTTTGTGGAACAAGCCCAAAAAAATTACTTTCTGCCTCCAGAGAGAATTGAACTCTCGACCCCTGGTTTACAAGACCAGTGCTCTAACCACTGAGCTATGGAGGCTAATACAACAGTCTTTCATTCTTGGTCTAAAAATATGATTTACTTAATTTAAAATTCTAATAAAATTCTCAATTGCTTTTACTCTAATTCAGTTATTCATTATGACAACACATCATTTGAAGCTCATAAATTAAAAGTAGGCCTGTCAGAATAAATTAGAATGTCAATCTGAAACCCCCAGCCCGTCAAAGTTGGTCTGAAGCACTTGCAATTTTCTGTACTGCATCACAAATCCCAATGCCGTTCTGTTTGAATTCCTACTAAAATATTTAAAATGTGTCACAGCTTTCATTTTTGAAATTGCCGGCAAAAGAGC
Organism: Dicyrtoma fusca; assembly: GCA_034695205.1. Lineage (NCBI taxonomy): Eukaryota > Metazoa > Arthropoda > Collembola > Symphypleona > Dicyrtomidae > Dicyrtoma > Dicyrtoma fusca. The sequence continues at coordinate 10,040 of JAQFZC010006499.1, forward strand.
TTTCGCATTGTAGATATTTCACTGGCACGAAACTCAGCATTGTAATAATTTTAACACGATATCTGTACCAATACAGGGTTTATTCTGTTTTGGATTAAATTGGGTGGTGTAGAAGCGTTAAGATAATTATTCTTATTACTATGTAATTCAATTAAAAACATTGCGGTCTATGTGAAATCAAAGCTAAAAAACAATTTTGAAATTATTTGTTAGTACTTACCAATTCTGTTTTCAGAGTACAAAAATACAGTTTACCTACCTGCACTACGAAAGCGTAAAAACTCTAAAAAGTACCTACATTTAATTTCATTTTGTTGTCAATTAAAGCTATTCTACCGTCCCCAAAACAAAATAATGTTCAAAAACACGTCTATGTCATTGATGGTGCAAGAAACGCTATTCACTGTCCTACTCAATTAGTACAATATATCGTGGGTTAAGAAGCAATATGACACGAGTCCAGCGTCTCTAAAGTCTCCTTTTGACGAAAGTCCTATTATTCAGAATTATATCTGTCAGTGTACAGTAAAAAGTCCATACACAACTTTTGCGCATTCTAAAAGTTGTCAAAATAGCAGTTTTTGACTTTCAAAAATGTGAATATCGGTTTAATCCATTTTGGAAAGGGCAAATACCATTATCAGGCATTCTTAAGTAGGTAAAAAATAATAGTTTTATTACTTTTAAAAAGCACAAATATGATTTTGACTTATTTTAAAACACCCATATCTTAATGGTAGGGTAACTGTTGTAAAATCGGACCAAAACCCTTAATCTATCTATCAGTAATCGTAGCCCATTCTAGGTTGCATTACATTGAATGGCGTAGCAGCATTACATTAATAATTTAATACGAATTAATTTTAATACGGTGCGGTACCGATTCCTGTGAATTCAAAAGTGAAACTAATTAATAAGGTAACCCAAAAGCACTACGAGCATTCAAAACAGCTTTTAAAAAAAATTCTACAACACAAACTCGGTATGTACGTTACTCGATACACTTAAAAATAGACTTCTCAGAAAAGTCAAAAAAAAAAAAAAATAGTCAATACCGCGAAAATAACAACTAAAAAAGCAAACAAGAAATCAACATTTTCAAAAAGTCGAACATGTTAACCGGGATTTCAAAACAGCAAAAAAACTAGTAACTGACCGTTTCAAAAACTGTCAAAACTGGTAATTAGAGTTTAAAATGGTCAAACAACTATTTATTAGCATTTTTGAAAGGTGTCAAACTGAATATTATCGTTTTAAAAAGGTTAAAATAACACGCAAAATTCGAGAAAATAATCCCAAAATAATAATTTAGGTAAGGTGAAGGCTTCTAATTGTAGTCGGCTTGTAACTGTGGTAATTATTACAGTTATATGTTCTCCAGAGTGTCAAAGGTAATTTAAAATCATCAAGAAATTATCAGACGAACAAAAGTCATTAAATTATTTACTTGGCTAACTTGACGACACTAGGGATCACATTGCAATTAATTTTAATGCCTTAATGCGATAATGTGTCTGCTACGAATTAATCTGACGATGTAGCATTATTTGTTTTATAGTCGATAAGCGGGCAACTTAGCTAGTTAAAACTACCACCTCGCATAAAAAAGAATAGTGGTCAAAAACACACTCATATTTCATTAATGCTAAAGAACCGTGCTTCCTTTGGTTCTACTCGACTTTTTCAGTATATCGTGGGCGAAGAACCATTATGGCACGAGCCCAGCGTCCCAAAGTGTCGTATTGACTATCAAAATGACCCCTTCACCCACGCTATAGATGCTGCTACTGTGCCACAGTGTTGTCCTAGTCTAGTCAAAAAGTCGTTACTAGACTAGGATTGACTAGACTGGACTAGACTATTCGGCCCTTTCAGAAGATTTAGACGAGACTTGACTTGACTAGTCAATTTTTGTAAAACGACTAGGCTAGACTAGCTCAAAGCCCTCGTATACCAGTACATGCGACTAGACTATACTAGGCAGTCAGTTTTTAGTAATGACTTGGCTAGACTAGACTAGCCTACTAACAAAATTTTGTTTGACTAGACTAGACTTGACTAGCTAAAATTTTGGGCAGCTTCGCTGTGCCTCAACTGTTACGGCAAATGGATTTGAATTCAACGCAAGAGTTAATTAAGTTAGTCAAGAGCGCTCAGTTTGATTTCAACTTTGATCCAGTCACTCCGCATCCGAACTACTGTCCTCCAAAGATCACAAAGCAGTCATATCGCAAGTATAAGGAATTTTGTTTCCACCTAAACAGGTATGTAAAAGAGCTGTTGACCATTTCCAAAGCCTCTATGCTGGGAAATAAGTTCAACAGTTTATTGTACAAATTTACCATTAGCAGTTCCGATAAAGAAGTGGAAGAATAACAAATTACAAATAACAGTTCCCATCAGTACTACACTTT
>JAQFZC010006500.1:0-12451 GCA_034695205.1 Dicyrtoma fusca
ATCTCAAAGACGCTTTTTCTAACCTTATCCTATCTGCGAGGCTCCTTCGTACGTGCAGACTATTTGTCGGGTCGTATAGGTGTAGGTGGAGGGATGAAGTGAGGATGTGGACGGAGTTTGGTGGCAGTTCGTAGGGTGTTGGGTGGGTAAAAGTAATGTTGGGTAAATTCGGAGAGGAGAGAAAGAGACAGAACTGAGAGAAAAGGGCTTAGTTTTGGCAACGATCCGGGACGCTCTTATCAGGTAGTATTTCCTGGGCTCTCCATCAATATGTAAATGAACCAATCAGCGATGCAAATTCATGCAAAGAATTTAATTTCCCTTTTCGCCCTCTCTTCCCTATCAAACCGATCTTCCACTTCTGTTGGTGCCAAATCATTCCTCTCCCTGCCTTTTCAATCTCAAAAACATTTCAACAGCTCATCGGTACATCGGCAATTCACACACAAACACACACACACTCACTCTCACACTCACTCACTTCTGTCTATTTTTCCATTTCATGTTTTTTTCTTCTTCTCTCCAGAAACTTTCATACTATGATAAACTGTTACCGTTATTATTCCTTGCATATCACCGTATTATTAGCAGACATAAAAATATTTCTCTATAATAAACCTGAACGCTTTCACATCACATCCATAAATAAAACTTTTTATAGGAATCGGAGCTTCTACAAATAATAATATCAGCATTTTTTATGGGCTCCACCTAGTCTTCAGTCGATTCATTCCCAATCAGAATTGCACAAGGACAGAAAGTATTTCTCCGAGAGAAAAAATGTAATTTTGTGAATAAAAATAATGAAGGACTTTACTTGCATAGCGTGGGTGAAGAAGCATTGTGGGGTAGGAAAGTCCAGTCTTCGCTTAAAAGTATTTTGACTGCAGTACAGCAACCCCGAAGTGTACCATTTGGGCAAGCACCGTCAATCACCTGTGTACATATACGAGTGCGTTTATAAAACGCAATGCCAGCTGTACACGCTATTAAAAGGTGGAAACACCTGTTTTACCCCTTTTTAAAAGGGTACTAAATAGGGGTTTTCCTATTTTTTAAAAGTATACATAAATAGCTGTTTCAACCCTTTTGAAAGGTTAAAAAAGGGGTTTTCCTATTTTTCAAAAGTGTAAATAGCTGTTTTACTCCTTTTTAAAAGTGTACTAAATAGGGGTTTTCCTATATTTCAAAAGTGTAAATAGCTGTTTTACTCCTTTTTAAAAGTGTACTAAATAGGGGTTTTCCTATATTTCAAAAGTGTAAATAGCTGTTTTACTCCTTTTTAAAAGTGTACTAAATAGGGGTTTTCCTACCTATCAAAAGTGTAAATACATAGCTGTTTCAATCCTTTTGAAAGGTTAAAAAAGGGGGTTTCCTATTTTTCAAAAGTGTAAATAGCTGTTTTACTCCTTTTTAAAAGTGTACTAAATAGGGATTTTCCTATTTTTGAAAAGTTGACAAAGCTGTTTTAGTCCTTTTGAAAGGTTAAAAAAGGGGTTTTCCTATTTTTGAAAAGTGCAACTAGGTAACAGTTTTGCTCCCTTTGAAAAAGATGTAAATACCATTTTTACTGTTTTTCAAACAATGTAAATGCGCAATCAAAGCGATATAAACTCATTTTGCCAACAAAAGCTGATTTTTTGGACTTGCATCAAAACGCATTAAGGGGTTCCTGGGCTTACTTACATCATAATAACTCTTTTGAGCGGGAACTTTTGACTTACTGGCCTGTACCGACGATATGCCTATAAATAGAAGGGAAATAATTTATTTTGCAAACCTTGATTTAAAACCAGCACTCCGTTGTGTGCATGTATTCAGCTTATTTTAGGTGAACGCGTGGCAGTGTCTGCGTGTAATAATTCTAATGAAATTTAGTAATGTCTCTAAAATTGGGAAATATATCAGTACCTACAGATACTTGCACTGACATTGGTGCTTTAGATTCTAGAATATTTAACCTTGTAGATTGTAGATGTTATCTTTGGAGTGCTCACTTATTTTGCACTGCCAGTGTCTACGGTTCTACGGCGGTCTATTTGTTTGGCAAAAAGCTATCTATACCCCTTTTTCCATAGTCATGAGAAAAGTTTAATATTCATTAAATCAGTAATGTCTGTTTACGAGCAAAGTTTAATGCAACTAAATCTTATAGTACATGTTTCTTATACTGTCAGTAGAGGACGGGATGCTATATAGATATAGGCATATAGATACCGTATCACCTTACGCTTACATTTCCAAGCTACAATGATCTCTTCTGTGCAACTACTACCTACTTATCTTGTAGAATCAGATAAAGCGTGTCTTTCCGTACTCTGCATTTATTTATGCATGTGTAATATATTAATCCCTAAAGTGTCTCCCACTCCCACTCTTTAAAAGCGGCCTTACTTAAATACTAACGCAAACACTCAATTCAGCAGTGGGTGTACTCTAATCGTAAGTAAATAGGAACAGTATAGCCTTGGAGATCAATAGATCAAGTTACATACCTAGTATGCATTTTCAGTGAAGCGCTCAATCATCTTGATCATGTAATGCGTAATGCTCACTGCCTCTACTGTACTACTGTACTGTGTACCACAAACGAAACCAATTTATACCATTACAACAAATGCATGTAGTAAAAGTTGTAAAGTAGAGAACTGACTGTTTAAGCAAGGGACGTTTCAGCTGGGATTGTAGGTAGAAAAATGGTTTACAAAATACAAAATACATATTTGGAATTGCCGCTGTAAAAATACGCAAATAATTAAATTTGACATTTTCAAAAATGCAAAATATAAAAAACTGCATGTTTCAAAAGTAGGTACCTATATGTACAGTACTGTAAAATTTAATACCTGCATATTTTACAAAGTTAAAAAAAATGGTATTACCGTTTTAAAAATGTGTAAATCATACAATTTAGGGCTTTCAAAAATGCGGAAAGCGAAAATATGGATTTTTAAATGAGTGTAAAACATGATATTACCGTTTCGAAAAAGAGTATAAATAATGATATTTTGACGTTTTTAAAATACAAAGCGTAATAATAACAATAACTGATAACATATTTCAAAAAGTTAAAACAAATGATATTACTGTTTTGAAAATGTGTAAATCATACAATTTAGGGCTTTCAAAAATACGGAAAGAGAAAATATGGATTTTTAAATGAGTGTAAAACATGACACTACCGTTTTGAAAAGGAGTAAACAATGATATTTTTGACGTTTTTAAGATACAAAACATAATAATAACAACAACATATTTCAAAAAGTTACAAAACATGATATTTAAACATTTGAGAAAGTTGTTTTCCCTGCTGTCAGTATTGGAAGACCCCATAGTGTTTGATGATAGATTTCCATGAGGGCATGAAGTAGTGCTATAAGTAGGTGGAACTCATTTCCATACATTGTGCTGTGTGCTCCGCTCATCCGGCCACCGTCCTTGCAGGGTGTTACGGTTCTGATTAAAGAAGGCAGCGGATGATAAGAATTAGCACAGAAAACAGCACACCGAAACCGAAAACAGACGTAGTATAGGGTCACCTATAGGATATACCATATAAGAAATAAAATATGTATACAAAATTACTATTATTGTCACAATATTGTGTGCAAGCTACATATAAGGTGCCTCTCTTTCCCCGGATCTGAAGAAGGTGAAATTCTGGAATTCTATGAATCTGTGATGGCGGAAGTGGATGAATTTAAATGAGTATTTAAGTCAAGCCAGAGCCGGAAGTGTCCCAAGTCAGTTCCTACACTATCTCGATATTTTTATTTTTACCTCAGAAACCATACCAACCAAAGCAATGGCGAGAATTTTATGCACAAAAAAAGAAAGAGCATCTTTTCCATTTTTTAAGCCAGCTGTATAAATTTTGTGTCGAGATTCCACAAATTATTGACGGCTTCCAAGCACACTACATTCATTCAGCGATTCAGCTAAACAAATTTGTAATTCACAAGCTGGATTAACAAAGAACTGAGAGCAGTAAAGAGCCACTTCATAGTTCCACTTGACTTCAATCAGCACCAGCATCCACCAATCTACTACATAGGTAGGCACATGAATGCGTGTGCAGCTACAAAAACAATGCTATCTTATATATATAGCTACCCACACACTTGAGGCATATTGTATAATTTGTGATGGTAATTTCCATTTCGACTTCCATTATCATTATTACAACAACAACAAATACTACCTTCAGATACGCAACGTCCCGTACTTTCCATGATAATTAATTAAATTGAATTAAAGCTGACGACGAAAGGACTGAGCAAGGGCAAGGGTATGTTGCCTCAAGTAACAATAATAATTATAACAATATCTCCCAGTGCTTCAGGCTTCTGTCGGAGGCACTGCCTACATATACCCACCCATACATGCATATATACATAGGTTTATATTCGTTTTGGTACAGACTACAGTTGTAGTTGTAAGATAGGCCGAAATTTTGGAGGAGGGGATATAGTAATAAGTACTTATACCATGGCTATGTATCCACACATCCAAAAATCCAAGGAAAGAGTGAAGACACGAAAACTAATTGTAAGAAAGGATAGCAATGTAAAGTAAAGGGAAGAGAGAGAAAAAAATTTCATTGAAATAGGCAAGTCCAATAAGACAGTAGATTGATTACTTTTTCGTATGTGAAACAGGCAGAAAAGCATTGCTCTCTCATTCGTTCCACACTTTCCCACGAACAAAAAGTTGGTGCTGCTCACAGCTACGTAGGTATATGGGATTTCTTACTCCATTCCATTCCACCAAAGACCAAAAGCTTCCGCTCACTATCAGTCTCTTAATACGTAACCTATCTGTATACGGGGACTTTGGATAGAATACATCTTATACGCCTACGAAGACGGGAATGAACGGAAAATGGTTAATAGAAGACGGACAAGTTGAGGCTGAAAAACTTTGGAAACTTTCGACAGCAAGACCAAGCTTCAAGAAGCAGACAGAGAGCGAGAGACAGCAAAGCAAAGTACTGATAGTCGAAGAGTGTGTATCTGTGAATACAGAACGGAACGGTTTCATCTCCAAAGACACGACCTTATGCACGTACAGTACAGAACTACAGACATTCGTTCGTAGCTTTTTAAGGAACGTATAAGAACCCGAGCCAACGGAACTAGAAGACAGGAAAAAGGAGAGAAGACGAAGAAGAAAAAAAAACGAAAAACTAAAACCTCCTCCAATTTATTCCTTATTATATTTTGCTCCTTTACTACTCCTTTTGGTCAGACCACGAAAGCAAACCACCAGGACCGCACTTCTTGGCATGGGCAAACCAGGCACAGAGCCACCCAAGCCAGCACCAGCTAACCAACCAAACAACAAAGCGCAAAGTTCACACACAAAACACAATGCGAGAGTTCTAATGGACAGCACACAGCCCACGGATTCACTCCAGAGCCAGAGAGAGAGAGAGAGAGAGGCGAGTGTGTGAGAAAAAGAGAAAGAGCGTGCTAAAAAAGAAACGGAAGAGAATCTTTTGATTTAACCCACCACGCCACGCTCACACCCCTTCGTAACAATTATATAACTCACCGTAACCCATTCCCACTACCTCAGCAGCACCACCAGCTTACCTTCAGTTCAAATCCAAACCAAAGCATGCAATGACCTATTGTTTTACTCAAAATTAATTTAGCTAAATCTAACAAGCAGATTTTACAAAGTTCAGTCAAGCTCAGAGCAGAGCCACAAGACAGACAAAAAATGTTTTTTCCACCCCTTTTAGGAAAAACTTCTACAGCCCATATGCACCCGAAATTAAAATGAGACAAAATGTGGGCGGTCATGCTTATAACCTCTTCGAAACTGGGAAACCATGGAAATAATACTTTATACAATGTTAAATAATATTTAATAACTTTTTCAGAAAATCCAAAACTAGAGATTAACATTTTCAAAAGCATTCAAAACTAGTAAGGAACACTTTCAGAAAGGTCAAAGTTAAAATTTACCGCTTTCAAAAAGGTAAAAACTAGAAACTAATATTTTTAAACAGGTCGAAACTAGAAATTAAGGCTTTCAAAAATGTAAAAACTAGAAACTAATATTTTTAAAAAGGTCAAAACTAGAAATTACCGCTTTCAAAAAGGTAAAAAAACTTGAAGTTAACGTTTTCAAAAAGGTCAAAACTATAAATAACCGATTTTAAAAGGGTGTAAAAATGTAAATATTGCCCTTTCGAAAAGGTTAAACCGCAAATGCAGGAATATATCGTAAGTTGATTGTTCCAGAAGGCAAGGCACAGCACAGAATATGTTCATAATAATCAAAATAGTTTGCATAACCAAAGCATGAATTAAGTCTCAAATGATTATTATATAGATTCAAACCACGTGTTTTATTTTTGGAACTAAAGGCGCATTGGAAAAGATGCAATGTCAGTTGCTTTGAAGGTTGAAACTAACGATAAGTATGCGAAAATCGCTCTTGGGAAAAAATGGATACAAAATTCCACAGTGTAATCAGCGATTGGGAATTGCGCTACAAAGAGAAAGTTAGGTAATTTCAATTTAGAATTGTAGACAGCCTCCCCCCATAAAATGACAATACAATAATGTAATTTGAGTTAATTTTAACTTCTTCTCCCGAAAGTTGGAGTTTAGCGGAAGGAAGGAGTAATAGGAGCATGAATCTGATGGAAGTGGAACTGAAATCTCCACTGAAAGCTCTCATTCATGCTGTCGCGTCTCATTCTCCCTTAAAATTAGCATAGAAATATGGAAAGGATGACTTGACTAGAACGCTTAACGGTTCACTTGGAGCTCCTCTTGATGAAAATGATGATCTCTCCATGACAGTTGGAGGCAAGTGAGGGAAACGGTTGGGAAATGGAATCAAATTGAAATTACTTGTAATTAGAACAACTCCTAATTATTCTCACTGGCTCCCAAATGGATTAATGGATTCCCTCGCAGACAAACAGACAGACAGACACACTCCGTCGTCTACTCCTGACACGACTGCAACCCAAATCATTTCAACTCTCATCAAACTAGTCAAGTCCAACTGAAGTCAAGTCATCTCAGTCACTCTTTCCACACACTTTGGGTTGACTTGACTCCCTCAGAGTTATGTATTGTGGTAGCCTATCTGCAGATTGCTTTTTGGTTTTAGCTCATAAACTTATGAACAAGTTGAAAATCCAAAATTTCAACGTAGTTTTGCAGCAAGGCTTCCTTACAGCCTATGGCCTATGGCCTATATCTACGCCATACTCTTTGTTTCTTCTTGCTGTCAATTTTCATTCCACTTGCTTTATCCAATCTTAAAGTTAATTATTATGAAGTCGACATGGTAAAATAGTTTTATCTTTCAAGCCTTGAACATTTCACAGCCCGTCAAAATTTCAAAACTCAAGAACTCACACAAACATTTCATTGCTCTTTTGGCTCTCGTAGTACAATGGCACAAAATTCCCACTTTTACCACAGAATAAAATATAACTTAACCTATTCGCAACTGGCAAACCCTCGAGTTGTTTACTGTTTATTTCTACTTTATTGAGCAATTTCAAAACAGTCAAAACTAGAAACTAACACTTTCAAAAGAGTCAAAACCAGAAACTAACATTTTACAAAAGGTGTAAAACTAGAAACTAACACTTTCAAAAGATGCAAAACTAGAAACTAACATTTTACAAAAGGTGTAAAACTAGAAACTAACACTTTCAAAAGAGTCAAAACTAGAAACTAACATTTTACAAAAGGTGTAAAACCAGAAGCTAACATTTTACAAAAGATGCAAAACTAGAAACTAACACTTTCAAAAAGGTGTAAAACTAGAAACTAACACTTTCAAAAGAGTCAAAACTAGAAACTAACATTTTCCAAAACGTGTAAAACTAGTAACTAGCACTTTCAAAAAGTTGTTCAAACACTAGAAATCAACATTTTAAAAAAGGTCAAAACTTGAAATCATTCCTTTCAAAAAGGTGTAAAACTAAATACATTACCGTTTCTAAAAGGTTAATCTTTGCATCCCTGGACCCTGGCCCTGTAACGTGTCAAAGTACAGTAAATCTTGCCTTTGTGGAAATTCCCTCAAAATCTTCCGATGCAATTCCTATTCATTTATGGGAAAAATCAAAGCTTACGATTAGATAATTATTAGATGAAAGGGGAACGACGAGGTGACAAAATACATGTAAAATAAATTGCTTGGGTTTTTTGGTTTGGTTGTAAAGCTGTCCGAGCTTCCACAGAGAACTTGTACAGAAGCTGAATTAGTTATATAAAGCATAGCAGGCAGTAAGTAGTGTAAGTATATCAGGTTTAATTATACACAGATATATGTACTAAAGACAGATTCTGGACCGTATACACTACACACACACACACTGCTTTGTAAATATCATTAAATTTTACAGTAGAATCAAGAAATGCAAATTCTCAGATTACTTCCCACCATTATCTTCCCCATGGCTTTCAGTTAAACTCTTGTATTTGCATTGTTATCGAAAACGATTTTAAGTTTGGCTAAAACACATCAACGAAGGATTTCTTTGCGTAGACAATCTAGACTTGTATCTCTGCCCAGGAGAATGTGATTTGTACATATAGCTATGCATTTTAATATAGGGTGGTCCTCCCGTCTATATAGGGTGGCGGAGGAATGAGAAATTAAGTATATCTGTACAGGAGCTGGGTAAAAGTATCTGGGAAGTCTGATATTATAACATATTTAGCGGGCTCATTGTCAGATATGAGACACTCAAGGATTTTAGATGCCATGGATCTTACCAGCTATGTTACCTATCAACCAACTACTCACTACGCATCCTCTCATTTATGTATGTACACGTACCTGGCTATATACATTTAGTTTACAGCTATATATATATACTGAGCCCGTGAATAGGTAGAGGGGTTTTCCAATTATGACGTTATAACGAAACCGCTTTCTTTAAATTATTAAATACCATATTTCCCCCATTTTTCAAAATATTGAAATCATAATTCGTTATTGTCACTCTTTTTAAAATGCTACGTTATTCTTTTACACCTTTTTGAAATGTTAAAAGCCTGATTTGTACTTTTGAAAAGGGCTAATTTACTGCTTTACCCCTTTCCAAACTGCTAAATCCTAATTTGCTCCTTTTTAAAAATGCTCGTTTATTGTTTTACACCTTTTCGAAATGTTAAAAGCCTGATTTGTACTTTTGAAAAGGGCTAATTTACTGCTTTACCCCAAACTGCTTAAATCCTAATTTGCTCCTTTTTAAAAATGCTCGTTTATTGTTTTACACCTTTTCGAAATGTTAAAAGCCTGATTTGTACTTTTGAAAAGGGCTAATTTACTGCTTTACCCCTTTTCAAATTGCTTAAATCCTGATTTGCTCCATTTACAAAATGCTTGTTTATTGTTTTACAAGTTTACAAAATTTTTAAATCATTATTTGTATACTTAAAAAGGCTCATTTATTGCTTTCGAAACGTTAAAATGTTGCTTTAGCTTCTTTTGAAATAGGCTTCCAAGCCCATAAATTGTATGATGTTGAAGCTGCAAGGCTCCAGCAGTGTGTGTTGGCGTCTTACAGTTAGCGTTAAAGGAAATCGAACGAGAGAGGAAGATAAGGACAAAGTTATAAATGAATTCCATATATTCAGTTTCAGTTGTGAGCGGAAAATGTTGATTTAAGACTCTCAAGCTTTCTAGTACAAATCTATCCACCGAGATAGCATTCGCATGGCAAGAAGGGAATTTACTTCACGAATCCCTTCATTTCCCCTCAAAGTCTAAAGTATCTGAAAGTTATGTACATATGTAGTTTTTACCTCCGCCTTCAGTTCACAGTTAAACAACTTTATTAGCCAAGGCGAAGGCAAATACCTACTTCATTACTCTCTAACAACAATACAGGAATTGCTTCCCATTGTCAATTCATAATCGTGCCAAAGTTATTCTACTATATGTATGTAGGTACATAGCTAAACGGCGCCCCTATACGTATGTATGTAACGAGATATATTCACTCCGCTCCACGAATGCAAACTGACGTAACAAGTTTTCTACTAAAATTTAAAATGAAATTGCCTCCTTTGTCTTTATTTAGCTTCTCATAACTTAATACAAGAAATACCTGCCGCTGTCTCTTGTAATGTAATGAATACTAGTACGAGTGTGTATAAATATTTCGCCCATCCAATTAAATTGATTTGTCTCCCAAATTAAGAATAATTTACTGACTGACAAAGAGAGAAGTTATTTAATCGGCTGTCAATTAGCTCGTTATAAATGTGTGCAAAAATATGATCATGAGAATAATTGAAATTCCAGAACTCATGTAGAAAACAAGGAGAATCTACGTGGGAACGTAATATATACATATGTACAGATACAGATAAATCTTATAATAAAAATGTGTTACCTAAGAATGTTAGAAACAGGTCTACGGTAGTTTGTGTAGGATCATCAGTACAAGCGTATAATAATATAAAATAAGAAAGCCAACAAATTATAATAATGCATCGACTCATTCACTGCTTATGATTCTCAAACGAGTGAGTTACAAGGAGATGATTATTAACCTTTTTGAAACGGTACTATATTCAGTTTTACATATCTCTGAAAGTGTTAATGTCTTGTTTTGACCTTTTTGAAAGTGTTCACTTCTTGTTTTGACCTATTTGAAAGTGTTATTTTCTTGTTTTGACCTTTTCTGAAAATGTTCATTTCTTGTTTTGACCTTTTTTGAAAGTGTTCATTTCTTGTTTTGAGCTTTTTTGAAAATGTTCACTTCTTGTTTTGATCTTTTTTGAAAATGTTCATTTCTTGTTTTGACCTTTTTTGAAAATGTTCATTTCTTGTTTTGACCTTTTTTGAAAGTGTTCACTTCTTCTATGACCTATTTGAAAGTGTTATTTTCTTGTTTTGACCTTTTTTGAAAATGTTCATTTCTTGTTTTGACCTTTTTTGAAAATGTTCACTTCTTGTTTTGACCTTTTTTGAAAATGTTCATTTCTTGTTTTGACCTTTTTTGAAAGTGTTCACTTCTTCTATGACCTATTTGAAAGTGTTATTTTCTTGTTTTGACCTTTTTTGAAAATGTTCACTTCTTGTTTTGACATATTTGAAAGTGTTATTTTCTTGTTTTGACCTTTTTTGAAAGTGTTCACTTTTTGTTTTGACCTATTTGAAAGTGTTGTTTTCTTGTTTTGACCTTTTTTGAAAGTGCTCACTTCTTGTTTTGACATATTTGAAAGTGTTATTTCTAGTTTTTGACCGTTTGAAATAGGTTATTTTCTAAAAAAAAAGCACTTTTTTAAATTTTCTTTCCACGGTTTCTCAGTTGCGAATAGGTTAATAAAAATATAAAGGATGCCGTGCAGCGGACGGAGGGTTGGAAGGAATAATAGGAATTGCATAAGTTGTACATATACATATTTAGTGTAAGAAGCTCTTTATTTTGTGACGAAATGGGCAAGAATTTGCGGCTATAGCTTGTTTCGATAAATTTCAGTAAGTACATATTATATGATATGTAATGTGTACTATTTACTCATAGAGATGTATTTTGGGTGTAAAAAGATGGGTCCTTGGAATCTTGGAAATGTGAAGATTACTACTGAAGATACAAAGGGTAGTAGTGGCTGTGGCTGGCACTGGCGAAGGCAGTGCAGTGGCCAAAGTGTGAGTGTGTACATACCGTAAATCTTCTAATAGACAGCCCCGAATTCAATTTGAAAAATTCAGTTCGACCCCCGCCTTCTATTAGAAGCTTTACGGTACCTAGAAAGGAGTTGAGAGTTTGTAACTCTGCGAGTCTCTTCTGAGCGTCGACTCTGACACTTGGCCATATATCTCCAGTTTCCACGTGATGAATGGCTTCGTGTTACTTACAATGAATACCTAGTCACTGTATGATTCTGCTTCATTGAGTCATTCATATCGCCCGCACCCCGCACTCTCCTTCCACACTTCTACTAACTTCCTCTTTCTCTTCGGACCCACCCTCAACACAAATTCTTTTCCTATTTCTTCCGTCCATGGAACAAATACATATTTCCATTCTTTCCATGCATTTTACTAATAATCGTCGTAGTCGCACAGTGTGTAATGTGATTTTTTACGTACATCTAGCCCTAGACCTAGCCCAGGTATATATGTATAGTAGTTCTGACGATGAGTAATTTTTTATAACAGTGATGCTCTGACAATTGAAATGGGAAATGATTTCATAGGCAAATTGAAATTGAAATTTTATTATCGCAATTACTGTACAGGTACCTACCTAAGAAGATACCATCTATAAATTAATGTTTAACCTTTTAGAAACAGCAATATTTATCTTGTTTTACACCTTTTGGAAAATGTTGGTTTCTAGTTTTGACCTTTTTGAAAGTGCTAATTTCTAGTTTAGCACCTTTTGGAAAATGTTGATTTCTAGTTTTGACCTTTTTGAAAGTGCTAATTTCTAGTTTAGCACCTTTTG
>JAQFZC010006501.1:0-12451 GCA_034695205.1 Dicyrtoma fusca
CCCCCCCCCCCCCAACCCAAAAAAAGTGAGACACCACAAAAAAGCGTTATTTGAATTTTATTATTATGATGATGATATCGGTGCAGTGAAAAATTTCTACAAAATGTTCCGACCTTCTAACTTCAAAGTACGACGGAGTGATTAATGGCGGCCTTCGGAGCTGCTTTAGTCTCCAAAGTCAGAGTTATGGGAACTTTGATCAAGGTAATAGCTCGGCGTAAAACAGGAGAAAGATTGTCAAGCACCTTTCGATTCACAAGAGAGATTTTCGCGCCGGAAGCCGCTAAAGCGTCTAGTTTCAATCTGTTAATATTGACTGCAATATATGTCGTGCTAGGCCAATCCTTTGGTGAGACAGATAGCTCTTTGTTAGGTTTGGGCATGATGGTTGGCTTGGATTGAAGGTTTGGAAGTGTTGATACCTTTGGTGATTTACAAACATCGGCCTAGTGCTTTCAATCCACCAGAACTACTGGTTTTCTGACCGCTGACGCTGAGAGTGATTATTTGTAGGACGATCATACGGTTTAGAAGTATTTATAGGCCGGAAAGAACGATTAGGAAACGAAGATTGCTCTTGACTAGACTCAGTGCGTGGAACAAAATCACGTTTGTGAATAAAGCACGTAGTGATGGAATGATTCGGCTTGCCACAATAACCACAATAAACAGAAGATGAAACGGACATGCTGGTAGCTTGATTTCCGGTTGGCACCATAGGAGTAGCCGGAACAGAGTCATGACTAGGAAGTGATTGCCATATTGTAACATTAGCCCAAGCAGGAACAACCGGAACTTCTGTACCACTGGCGGATGAAGTAGTCACATTGGTGAGAAAATTCTTCAATTGACTGTCCACGTTAGCATTAAAAGCTATTTCTTCAGGAAAACACTTGAGTTCCACCAAGAACTGAGCCACAGTGCCGTTATTACCTAGATGTCGCCTAACAGCCCAGCGCAAGTCAGACGGCAAAACTTGATACAAAAACTCTCACTGCTTTTGAACTGACATACGTGCATCCATGCAAGAAAATAAACTACGCTTTTTGAACACATAATCCTTAGCTGCGTCTATGGCAATATCAAATTTCAGTGCTTTGTTAGCCCTAGAAGCTAGGGTCAGGTTCAGGAAAATCCACTTTGAAAGCGTTACAGAAAGCAGTATACTTAGCAGTGCTATTGTTGGCAGTCAGACCGTTTAAAAAGGTGTGCTTAGTCCTTAGGATGTCCACCAATCCAAAGCCGTTTTCTTCAAGACTTTTTGCATATTGGAGACTTTCCACTGAACCCGCAACTCAAAATGAGTACACCTGTCGTCAAAAGATGCCAACCAGTCGACGCAGGAAGTAGCACCGTCATAACAAGGAATGTTAGCATAAAGCTGATCAGGCAAAATGCAGCCATACTGACGAGTCAACTATAGTTAACAGTCAAGAAAGATGAGAGGTAATTTAACCGCTTGGCAATGAGAGGTATGGAATCACGGCGACAATCACCACTTGTGTAGATGAAAGGTAGTTGACCAACGGTAGTGTACAATAGAGTGGTAACGGTAGACGGTTAATGGTAGTGTAACGGTAGGCAGTTAAACGCAGGTGGATAATAGTATGATAAGGGTAGGCAGTTAACGGTAGGTAGCTAATAATAGGATAACGGTTGGTAGCTAAGAGTAGCGTAACGGTAAGTAGTTAACAGCAGGTGGCTAATAGTAGGATAGCGGTAGGCAGCTAACGGTAGGTAGCTGATAGTAGGGTAATGGTAGGTAGTTAATGGTAGGCAGTTAACGGTAGGTAGCTAATCGTAGGGTAACGGTAGGCAGTTAATGGTAGGTGGCTAATAGTAGGATAACGGTAGGCAGTTAACGGAAGGTAGCTGATAGTAGGGTAACGGTAGGTAGTTAATGCTAGGTAGCTATAATAGCGTAACGGTAGGCAGTTAACGGTAGTTAGATAATAGTAGGGTAACGGTAGGCAGTTATGCAAAATTACTACGGTTGCCAAGGACCACTGAGTCAATATAAAATCAACAAGTGACCAAAACAGTCGCCACAGACCAATGCTCACAGCAGGATGTTACCCAGAATCGCTGAGTCAAATCTAAATCAACAAGTGACCCAAACAGTCGCCCTAGTTTGATGCACGCGGCAATCCCCAAAATTGCAAAAATCTAAGTAAAATTGACGATTATTCAAAAACAAATTGTGAGAGTAACGGAGCAAATTTGTTAAAATAGGAGTTCTGAGTGTTTTGAGAGACCATCCAAAACAAATTTTGCGAGAGTAACAGGCCAAATTGACAAAAACAAGAATTTTTCAGTCTTAAAGTATCGGCCGAGGGAAAAAATCACCAAAAAAGGACAAACCAGCAAAATCTAACCTCAACAGCCAACGACTAAGTCACCCGACCGTTCGCAACAAGTTAACAGCAATAAGCAAGTTAAGCTGAGTTGTTCTAGTCAAGTGGTCAGTGGTTAGTTGAACGCCAATAGAAAAAGAAAGGAAACAAATAAGGTAAAATAGTTGTATTTACGCGATAACGTCGACCAAAATTTGACCCGGACTGGAAGTAGGACTTTGACAATGACAGCGTGACGAATGACAGGATGCAACGACACCCGGTGCCTTAACAAACTAAATTGGGGGATAGCAGTAAGACAGATTTGAGACGCAATATTTGAACAAGTCCAAGATGATGAGTTTATTCAAAACACGAACGAAAAGCCAACACGTCTACTCGAAAGTAGTATCAAATTCAGAGTGAATTATTTTAAGACCAACTGACCAAAACCATTTTCCAAATTTCTCATAACACATCATATTCGTACTATTCAAAGCCACCAATCAATTCTAATATTACTATTTCGTTTATAAAATTGACAATAAATTATTGTTTCCAGCATCCCATCTCCGCAAACAGGGTAAACCGGCAGGTTACCCTGACAATATATATACAATAATTGTCACTAATATATTCTGTAGTTATTTGATTTAAGATCTGTGCGATTCACTCAGGCAGGTCGGAGGTGTCAGGTATCACACTGCATCCTTTAGAAATATGTATTTAGTTAATTTGAGATTTTTCAAAAACGGCTCGATCCCTTTTCTTTGTTTCAACTATATAGGTAGTGGAGGTCACGTAAAGCCAGAATACAGGAGCACGGGCAACGAAAGAAACAGTCTTTTTAACCGGTTTTTCTTCGGTTTTTCGGAAATTCTAAAATTGCATAATTTGACATGAGGAAATACTTAATTTCAAGTTTTTATATTGCATAATTGCGGTTGCCTTATTCATGGGTGACTAACGTTGATCAACGCTGATTGGATAATCTCATCGGACACGGAGACTCCCGCAGTTAGTACGAATAACTGTGGAAGTAATATGCTCAGTAAGAGGGACGGGTGGTCCAGTGGTGGTAACACTGGACTAGAGCGTCAGTGGGGATATGGTTCACTCCATATCTGGTCGTTTCGAAAAGCCTGATCCCTGCAGGAGTAGGTGTTCCGAGTTGGGAAAAGGAAACTCAATCGACTAGCGGTTGGAGTGCAGTTAGATGGTGTCGTCGAGTCTACCGAATGGACAGTGAGTCTCCTGTAGGCTTAAATGAATATTTCAATTTATATATTTTATTTCTATGAATTACTTCAATTATTATTTTATAATATTATTATGTACTGTTTGCATTGGAATTATCTATGTGTAATGAATGAAGTGGATAAATGTATAGATGTAAGTGTAATAATTTTGTAATATTTAGTAATAATGGTAATACTGATGGATTGTATCTGTGACGTATCTGCTTTGGGGCAATATGATTGGTTGGAGTGGGTAACTCCGTAGTTGTCGTCACTGACGTTTTGCATGGCATTTTTCGGTGGGTTCGTTTCGCAAGTTTAGTGTGCTTCCAAGGAGCGAAGAGGAATGAGCCAGAGTCCGACGCTCCAGCCAATGAATTGTAGATTTTAGTAATTTTCAGTTAAGGTCAAAGTGTGACATAGGTCATTTAAGTGAAAGTAGCTCATTAATTCCCTGTGCGAATATTTTGTGAGATAAATAAATACTTAAAATACGATATTTTCGGAAGCAAATCAAAAGAACATTTTATTTTGCTCAGTGAGCTGAGCTGGTCCTTCATCATCATTGGTCCTTCCGTGGATATAATTCATCCGCTGTTTAGGGCAGTGACAGATGGGGTGGGTAGTTTGGGAGCTAGGCAAAGGTTACAGTGTATGTTAGTCAGCCGGATTATTAGTTGCTTTAAATGGGGTACTAGTATCCCAGCCGAAGGCCGTCAGAACATCTTGAGATAGCTTTACATTACCAACCAGATAACTGTATCTCTAGCTAGAAAAGTAGAGTTTCCTCCCTCTTTCTTCCCATTTGAACCCTGCTCCTATAGTTAGTTTAAAGAGCAAAAGGTTGAGGCGGTATTTAGCTGTAGGAAAGGAACGGCAGTGGCCTGTAAAGTCACTGAATTTGACTTGTCACTATGGCGGGTCATCTAAAACGCGGCAAAGTACTACTAGCTATCATAATACTTGCGGATCCTTCGGAGCTCTGAAAGCAAAATTCGATCTAAAACTGTCTGTATGAGCCAGGAGCTAAATCGGACGGTAAACGAAACATTTATTTGATCATTATCAGCTATTTGATGTCAATACCAACCCCAGTAGTAATGGAGCATCTAGACGGGTCGACATCATAGCGTTTAACCCAATAACAAAGCAAGATTTCATTCTGGACCCAACCATCAGAATGGAACAAGATGCCAATCAAGCAGAAACAGTGAACTTCGAAAAGAAAGCCATTTACGACCCATGTATTCCATACTTCAAGAATAAACTCGGTCTCGTGGACATCCAGGTGATCGGGCTCTATGTTGGAGCAAGAGGAACCTTCACAAAATTCTTGATGAACGTTATGAAATCGTTTGGAATCCCTTCCTCACTGACTGAAGACATCGTAATCACTGTACTGAAGAAGTTGGTGCAGATCTGTGCACATCATCTGTTTCAAGTGTCCAAGATACTTAATATGACCACTAATTTCACTTTACGTTTACGTATAACCTACATAACCCACATCTTAGCAAAATTCTGTAGCGTATACTGAGTCCGTTGGGCTATCCTCGATGGAGGACAGTGTCATCTTTATTTTGTATAATAACGTTTGTCTTTCTCTCTTTTTTTAATATGCTCAGTAGTTGGTTAGTAGTAGAGATACAGATAGGTTTCTTCATGGTTTGTTTTTACATGGTATCGTGTCAGCACCAATACCAATTGAAATTGAAGCTCGATCGTCGAATACGGAAAATAATGATTTCGTTCCTTACTTAAATTAATGTTAATAATAGGGATTTAAATTCAAGCGTAAATACTTGTGACTCAGTCGAGTAATTTAGATTTATTTTGCTAAATCTGTTTTACTGTGGAGACTGCTCGATGTATGATAAAATACTAATTTGTAATTTCACAGAACGTTCTGCTGAACGCCGTCGTTTCAGTTTGCTTTATTGTCGAATCATTCAGTACATAATGTATTGATTTCCAATGATGGTCATATTATTAACTTGAAGTGTGCAGCCCAAATGCATTGTGAATTGGCAATTATTGTACATTAACCAATTCATAATGATTGGCTAATGCATAATTTATGGAGAACCTTTTTATAATACGTTTTTATTATCCTTTCAACATTTTCCTAAATTCGCCTAATTATTATGTCCTTCTCCTCAATCGCTGCTAACAAGACTTACTACAAGACGAGCCTGCTTTTCACACACGTCCTCTCCTCGCCATTTTTTCTCTCGAAAGCATTTTTGTAATCATCGTAAAAGCATATAGGCATTATTTTCTTCCCATGTAATCCCTACAAGCATTAAGTAAATGATGAATTATTTATGAAATCAAGGTCAAAACTTTAAACTATGTGGCCAGGAAAAAGCCCTTCGCCCTTCGTATACTTGTATCTCTTTCTTTAATATAATTATTATTACTAGGTAATTTAATATTTTGTCTCTGTAGAATTATGTTAGATGCATGCAGTGGCAATCCGGTCAACCTGACCAGGTAAATCACACGTATAGCTGAAAATTATAGTTAGTTACTTCGGAAAACATTCTATTACTATTGATCCTGTAAAGCTCGTCTGCTATCTGTTACGGACACTGATAAATGGCAGCGTTCATAAATGTATTTTGTTAAGTGTCATGGACCGAGGACGAAGATGATATGGATATTTTTACTCTTGGCAGAACACTTGAGACATAATGGATTATCATTATTTTTTGAGGTTGGCGTTGCTAGACTAAGTAATAATATTAGGCTATGAGATGAACCAAGTAGTAGTCTCAATAACTATCTGTGCATATACCTACACGATTGGTCCTCCTTGGCGCTTTGGGATGAAAGGTGTGGACTCAAATTACTCGTTAATCTAATCTCAGCTCTCGTTGTCATTATCGATTTCTAAGAGACGCTCAAATGGGATGCAGAATGGGTAAACGGAGAAAATGTTCCCAGAAAAAATCCTCCCAAAAACTCAGGACGATGAAAAAATGTTCCCAGAAAAAATGTTCCCAACTACCAATTAGGGAAAAATGTTCCGAAAAAGACGAGTGCGAGTGACATAAAAATTAGACGTGAGTCCCCAGCCCGTTCAGCAAATATAACTGCAACGTCCTTGCATTGCATTCATAAAATCAAAACTCTCTGCTCATGAATTAAAACCACTTAAACATTTAGATGCACAGGTTACAGAAATAATGTATAAATGCGTTGTTAAAAGGAAAACGTTTATATTTTCAGATACATTGTTTATGTAGAGTACCTAGTTAAAATAAAAATCTAAAATAATTTCATAAAAGATTATACACTTTTTAAAAAGCATTCGAAAAATCAACACTGCATATTATTGTAATTGCCTTGCCTTATTTCTATCCGGGAAATTCCGTAGCAGATCCCCTGGCCTTGATCCTCTGATTCTCTTGAATCACCCCTTCTGTTTCCTATGCGGGCCCCTTACGGGCCTTGTCCGTTTGCCTGGGATGAGCTTTCTTGCTTCCATGCAAACTCCTTAGGGGCCGTCCATAAATGGTACCATGCAAAAGGTCAGTGGGTCTAAATGGAATTCATGGTTTTAATGCTGAAAGATAGCCATTTACGCAATGGTTAAGAGAATGGTCAGGGGGTCGGTGGGTCCCAAATAGAGAGATTTTTGCATGGCACCATTTATGGACGGCCCCTTACGACTCTCACTTCGTAACTCTGCACACTAATTGCGTCTCTTATAGAAACAACAACAAAACGAAACAAAAAAGGGGCTGTCCATAAATGACGTTTGCATTTTTCGGACATTTACTCCCCCCTACCTCAAAAGTTTTCATTTTTTAACATTAGTGTAAAGGGAAGCTCCAACCCCCTACCTACCGTCGTTTGCAAACGAAAACCTGGTCGAATGCAGTGTTGTGCAAACTAGCCAAATGCCGAATTATGCAAACTGGCCAAATACCGAATTGTGCAATTAAGCCGAATGCTGAACTGGCCGAAAGATTGCTAAATTGTGCAAGCTGGCCGATCGCTGAATTATGCAAGCGGGCCGATCGCTGAATTATGAAACCTGGCCGAAAGCCGAACGGTGCAATCTGGCCGAAAGCCGAACGGTGCAAACTGGCCGAAAGCCAAACGGTGCAATCTGGCCGAAAGCCAAACGGTGCAAACTGACCGAAAGCAAGCCGAACCGTGCAATCTGGCCGAAAGCCGAACGGTACAAACTGGCCGACAGCCAAACGGTGCATTCTGGCCGAAAGCCAAACGGTGCTAACTAGATGAAAGCCGAACGGTGCAATCTGGCCGAAAGCCAAACGGTGCAATCTGGCCGAAAGCCAAAAGGTGCAAACTGACCGAAAGCAAGCCGAACCGTGCAATCTGGCCGAAAGCCCAACGGTACAAACTGGCCGACAGCCAAACGGTGCTAACTGGACGAAAGCCGAACGGTGCAAACTGACCGAAAGCCAAACGGTGCAAACTGACCGAAAGCCAAACGGTGCAAACTGGCCGAAAGCCGAACGGTGCAAACTGGCCGAAAGCCGAACGGTGCAAACTGACCGAAAGCCGAACGGTGCAAACTGGCCGAAAGCCAAACGGTGCAATCTGGCCGAAAGCCGAACGGTGCAAACTGACCGAAAGCCAAACGGTGCAAACTGACCGAAAGCTGAACTGTGCAATCTGGCCGAAAGCCGAACGGTGCAAACTGACCGAAAGCCGAACGGTGCAATCTGGCCTAAAGCCGAAAGGTGCAAACTGGCCGAAAGCCGAACGGCGCAATTTGACCGAAAGCAGAACGGTGCAAACTAACGCCTATTGTGTAAACTGGCCGAACGCTGAGTGTGCGAACCACAGTTTTCTGTAAAATATTGCTGTTACTGTTTCCCGAGCACTCTATTTAGCAAGCGTTGTCAAAAATATGTGGAAACATTTTAAAAGCTGGATTAGCGGAACGTGCATTTTTTATTCCGCTAGGTTGTGCTTCTACCCGAACGTCACGGTGTGTGGATCCTTAATTAATTTTTGCAAAAAGAATGTTTAAATCCAACAATAAGACAAAGAATTGAATTTTCAAATGCTAAATCGTCAACGTCAGCACATTTACGTTAGATGTACATATCTAAATGTAAAATATACATTTTAGGTTAGATCTACCTATACAATCATTGCACCGTTTGGCTTTCAGCCAGATTGCACCGTTCGGCTTTTGGTCAGTTTGCACCGTTCGGCTTTCGGTCAGTTTGCACCGTTCGGCTTTCGTCCAGTTAGCACCGTTTGGCTTTCGGCCAGATTGCACCGTTCGGCCAGATTGCACCGTTCGGCTTTCGGCCAGATTGCACCGTTCGGCTTTGGGTCAGTTTGAACCGTTCGGCTTTCGGTCAGTTTGCACCGTTTGGCTTTCGGTCAGTTTGCACTGTTTGGCTTTCGGCCAGATTGCACCGCTCGGCTTTCGGTCAGTTTGCACCGTTCGGCTTTCGGCCAGTGTGCACCGTTCGGCTTTCGGCCAGCTTGCACAATTCAGCGATCGGCCAGCTTGCACAATTTAGCAATCGGCCAGTTCAGCATCCGGCTTAATTGCACAATTCGGCTTTCGGTCAGTTTGCACCGTTCGGCTTTCAGCCAATTTGCACCGTTCGGCTTTGGGTCAGTTTGCACCGTTCGGCTTTCGGTCAGTTTGCACCGTTTGGCTTTCGGTCAGTTTGCACTGTTTGGCTTTCGGCCAGATTGCACCGTTTGCCTTTCGGCCAGCTTGCACAATTCAGCGGTCGGCCAGCTTGCACAATTTAGCAATCGGCCAGTTAAGCATCCGGCTTAATTGCACAATTCGGCTTTCGGTCAGTTTGCACCGTTCGGCTTTCAGCCAGTTTGCACCGTTCGGCTTTGGGTCAGTTTGAACCGTTCGGCTTTCGGTCAGTTTGCACCGTTTGGCTTTCGGTCAGTTTGCACTGTTTGGCTTTCGGCCAGATTGCACCGCTCGGCTTTCGGTCAGTTTGCACCGTTCGGCTTTCGGTCAGTTTGCACCGTTCGGTTTTCGGCCAGTGTGCACCGTTCGGCTTTCGGCCAGCTTGCATAATTCAGCGATCGGCCAGCTTGCACCATTTAGCAATCGGCCAGTTCAGTATTCGGCCTAATTACACAATTCGGCATTCGGCCAGTTTGCACAATTGGACATTCGGCCTGTTTGCACAATTAGGCATTCGGCCAGTTTGCACAATACTGCATTCGACCAGGTTTTCGTTTGCAAACGACGGTAGGTAGGGGGTTGGAGCTTCCCTTTATACACTAATGTTAAAAAATGAAAACTTTTGAGGTAGGGGGGAGTAAATGCCTGAAAAATGCACACGTCATTTATGGACAGCCGCTTTTCTTGTTTCGTTTTGTTGTTGTGTTTCTGTAAGAGACACAAGGAGGATGCAGAGTTACGAAGTGAGAGACGTAAGGAGTGTGCATAGAAGCAAGAAAGCTCATCCCAGGCAAACGGACAAGGCCCGTAAGGGGCCCGCATAGGAAACAAGGGGTGCTTCAAGAGATCAGAGGTGCAAGGCCAGGGGATCTGCTACGGAATTTCCCTGATAAATAAGAATAGCTTACGTACCTACCCACCAACCACCACGCTCATTTGTCCCTTCTAATTACCTAGTACACATGCAACGAAGAATCTAGATTTTTCGAAATGGCTCTAGATTTTCTCATGCATGTGAACACCAACGAATGTGCGTTCATTCTAAAATGTAGATTATTCATGAATGTACATTCTGCGATAACTCCACTTGCACCGGCTAGAGTCATCGGAAAATCTAGGTTCATGGGTCTGACGTAATTCCATATTGCGCGCTATTTTTTGAATTCCACGAGTTCATTGGGTAATTCAAAAATTCGCGCACTTCCTAAAGCCATCGAAAAAGTTGGCTCTGCATTCACGAAATGCATGTGAACGGATGTGAAAATCTGCATTTTCCGAAAGTACGTTCAACGTAAGAATCAAGATTTTTCATGAATCTAGATTCTTCGTTGCATGTGTACTAGGTTATATCACATCAGCCGGGCCTATATTACCTACCAAACTTTTAAGTCTACGTATCCACAGTCCACAGTCAGCTGTAGTATGCACGGCGCTCAATCTTACTTACATCAGACCAGCGTCTATCTCTTTTATCATCAGTTCTACCTATACACTTTGATAAAGCCCAGTCTATATCTCCCTCCACCTGTACTCAACTATTATTACCTATTTGCCTATCAGTTTCTTTGAGTCCCTGGGCTAGGATGGAATGGCAGCCACGGAACAACACATGCACTGGTGGGACGGACCAGGGCAATGCAAGACTCCCTGTTTTGCATCTTCTAGATTCTAGATTTTCATCAACCATAGGTTTGTCTATGCTTATTTTTAAAAAATTGTGTGAATTTGCATGTAGAGCAAATAAGTCACAAGTGATAGTCAAATTGTTATGATAAATGTTGCCTCTACCAGAAATCCACTGTTTAGCCCTCTAGCCGGTATTAATCCCAGTCACAACTACATGAGCATCTGACAATCTTAAAATTGTTCTAGAATGTCACCACCGCACCGCACCGCTCTACTTAACAGTTATGTAGTTGAGTTATTAATCTGACCAAGAAGAACCCAGCAAAGGATTCTGCGATTCTTTAACTTGCAGGCAAGGATAAATACATATATTCCAACGTCCAATATGGAAAGGTTCGAGTTTTCTACAGAAATCGTCGAGTACTCCACACTCCACATTACAACAACCAGTCCCAACATCTTTGAAGAAGTTATGCTGTACTTTAACCACTTACAACTATACTAGGATTACTACAAAGAGTGGCCAATCCGGAAAAATTAAATTCGAGCGAGGCGTAATGCAAGGAAGTCCAATGTCCCCGTTCCTATTCAAAATATCAATTGACCCTATGATCCAAGAACTCAGCGAAAAAGAGGTCACGGACAAATTCGGGTTTTCTCTACACAGCCTATACGACAATATTTCTAATGCCGAATTTGCTGACGATACGGGTTTAATTGGGAATTCGAGAAATGCAGCAATCGAGTTATACCAACAAAGCTCAGAATCCCTTGCCCAATTCGGTCTTAAAATGAACCCGACCAAAAGTGTAGCTATTTGCATTGTGAAGGGAGAGTTGTGCCAAGATCCTTTACAGGTTTCCGCAGACAAATATATATCGTGCATTGGTCCAGAAGATACAATAAAATATTTGGGTGTGACATTTAACGACTCTATTATATTTGACGAATCCAAATGTGCCAACAAATTCAACTCAAAAGTTGAGAAGTTAGTTTCGACCCATATGTTGCGCCCAGACCAAAAGTTAAAAGTTTTAAAGGACTACATATGGCCAACTCTAATATATCCGTTCCAGCACGCACCCTTGACAAAGTTATCCTCAAAATTCCTTGAATCAATTGATAAAATTATTCGGAGTTCGGCAAAAGAAATACTGATGCTGCCCTGTAGTACACCATCATCCATGCTCTACTCAAGTCCTAAAGTAAAAGGGCTGGGACTAATAAGAGCCAAGTGGGAGGCAGGAATCCAAAACTACAACTCAATGGAAATTCTTCTCAAATCCGACGAAGCCCTTTTAAATGAAATCTGCAATTTCACGTGTGACCAAACTAACTGTCTAGATTTTCTTAATATTCCCACAGATATTCGCGTAAAACTTGATGATGTTAAACCAGCTCAAGTACAAAATAACCGAGTGGCAAGTGGAAACCAATCATCGCCCAAGAAAAGTATGGTCATCCGAGACTACTTAAGAAAATTGGAATATGACGGTTGGTGCAACTTGCAGAAAAAAGGACAATGAGTAATACAATTTCAGGAATGTCCCACAGCTAACAAGTGGATACATTCGAAGAATGGACTCTCTTCGTCCGAGTGG
>JAQFZC010006502.1:0-12448 GCA_034695205.1 Dicyrtoma fusca
TCTTGTGTCCTTGCACTCTTGTGTCTGCACTCTTATGTCCCGCACTCTTCTGGAGACACTCTTCTGTCCGTGAATCACATTCTTGCCATGGTTTCCCAGTCGGAAGTACGTTAATTTTAAATTAAGCTTGCATTTAAAAATGTTTGCGTAAAATCGCTCTTTCCCAATCAACTTACGTCAGCCCATAGTCATTTGACCTACGACGTAATATATGGACGCCTCCCCAATTGAAAGTAAGTAGGTATGCATATAAGAATGAAATAATTTACTATTACTACATATTACGAATAGTGAAGGGAAAGACAAATTCGTATAGAAGACATGTCCTCCAACGCACACACTAACTATGTACGGACAAAGAAATTATAAGCGAAGGAATTTGGCAAGCTTCAGCACGTACACTTTGGATCTACGATGGTGAATCGACTTTAAAACTCTCTTATCTATCTTCCCTGATTTAGTTCCCTCTCATTCTTGAACGTCTTCTTCCTTCATTTCCCCTCTTATTACGTTCATCCTCCTATGCCTAGGTTTTGGGTCTATTGGATGTCTGCAGGAGGAGTGAGAATTTGAAAAGTACCCAAATCTAGTAACAAGTCAACTGCCTCAAGGTGTGTAGCCAGCCTCATTTGTGATCAACGGAAATATGTTTTTACACAAAATTGACAATCTGTACAAGTGTAAGGGAAGAGAGTTGTGCTTTCAGGCGATGACTAATGACTCCGTTTTTGAAATATACAAGCTGAATATCGGCGGTGGGGATGCAAAGTGGGGTAATTCCAATCCCTATTTAAAAGCATTGTGACGCAAGTACCTAGTTCGCTTTGCGTCTTCAGTAACGATGTGTGAAAAATAATTAAAAACTGGGCCCAAGGATTACGCATTGGCATTCCATTGTGTAGTTTGTATAGTTTTGAAATTCAAATTCTGACACTATTATTTCTTATAGAACCATTCAAGCTGAGACGAAGAAAACGTAATAAAGCCAAAGTCGAAGCTTCAATATTGTTTTTCAAGTGAATCGAAATTCAAAATTTGGAATTTTTACAATGATTAAATTTCCCTTCCTTTCATACATCCATTCCTTTTTATTTCAACTTGAGCCCAGGCCACTCCTCGTATAACTGTGACAATGGAAATATTCTTCGAATAAATACAAGAAAGTACGAGGGAACTGTCTAAGTAAATACGGCAAGGAGAGTGTCTGGAGAGGAAAATCGAAAATAAGTGACGTGGGTGAAGAGAGCCATGCCAAGACGGTACAAAGGGCTCTATTGGAAATTCGGAAATGCATGTGACATTTATTCCGACACTTTCTCCAATACTTTTTCTCTCAATTGTATTTTTAAGCGATAGCACAACCAGCACAAGGAGAACGACGCCAAGCGAACCTTCCCGTGTAAATTTATACGGACAAAAGTCTCCCAGCTATATGAAGACATCTAATACAAATCCAGACGATAAAATATTTTGAGTGTATTGGGAGCTTTCCAAAAATTACATTGAATGGTACAATGGAGGGAATGGCAAACTTTCAAAAAGTGCAGCTTACACATTGTGTACAGGTTTCCCAGAAATTGTGAAACACCGTTGGAAGTCTCAAAAACGCAAAAACATAAACCATT
This sequence comes from Dicyrtoma fusca, assembly GCA_034695205.1. Taxonomy (NCBI): domain Eukaryota; kingdom Metazoa; phylum Arthropoda; class Collembola; order Symphypleona; family Dicyrtomidae; genus Dicyrtoma; species Dicyrtoma fusca. The sequence goes on from JAQFZC010006502.1 coordinate 1,626, forward strand.
GACACTTTAAAAAATAGCACAACGTACTACTAAAGCGTTTTAAAGTTTTCAAAGTATTCATTACTTAAAGAAAAGTTTGTAAAAGTGTTCAGGGTTGAAATGTTGAAAATTTAACAAACTTGAAGAACGTGATAGCGAAGTTTTTAAAAGTGTAAAACATAGACATATGACTTTTTCATAATTAGCGACCATTCAAAATAAACTTTCAAAAAATGTAAAGTATTGAAACTTCACCTTTTCAATGCATGCAAAACTACGAACGCAAAACGCTAATGAGATAAAAAAAAACGTTACATATCGCATTTGAAACTTTCTAAAAAGAGAAAGTAAAAGCATAAAATGTACAGAGAAACCAGCATTAAAACAATCTTCCGTAGCAAAGCATCCAATTGCAATTCTACAACGTAATTTCTGAAATTCCCTCAATATCTTCCACCTTACGTGTGCCTATTCCTAAACACACGGATATAGTATATATATAGGTAAATTGATATATGTATAAGTAATCACATACGGGAAGTGCGTATGCAGCTACTTGTGTGTCTTCCAGACCCAAAGCCTGCTGCCTTCCTGGAGGCATAAAATGTTGGCTTTGGATTTGGATTTGGCGTGCAACCTAAAACTGGAACATAGCTTACTTGTACTATATACTATATCCCATATATGCCTATAAGTACAAAGAGGCAGTCACTATGCTGCGCACCATTAATAGAGGGAGGAAGAGAATGCCGGAATGCGGACGCTTTTACATTAATCCTTCTCATTTTAATTTTTCATTCTTTCTTTTTCTGTCTTAATTCTTCCTCGGGCCTGATCTCGGGTTAAATTTAGCCGAGCCAAGCAGGATTAAAGATCATCAACGTGATGCCTCCCTCATTTTTTAAAATAAGAATTAAGATTTCTTTTATACGAGCTACTACGGTGATAGTAGTGTAGTAGTAATCATAGTTCACAGGAATTTGCTCACTCGTTTCCGGGGGGTCTACTTGGTATGTCAAATTGGTCTGGCCTGAATTCTTTGACTACACAGAATACAGCTGCTACTGCTACAGGTTCCGCTCTACTCGCACTTCAGCATGGACGACTGCTCAGGTGAAGGCACGGTGTGGATGAATACAAAAAGGGAGAAAAGAAGGAATAAGAATACAAAGACGACAGACGCATCTTCATAGATTAAATAAACGCAAATGGAAAGCTTTTTTAACTCGTCGTCTCTCTTTCTCTCTATGTCAAGTCACTCAGGTTAAAAGCTCAGTGAGCACAAGAAGAGAAACCCAGAAGTGTGCGACTTCACGTCAGCCTTTCACTTAATACTGTACTTTATATAAGGGGCCTTTTACTTATTAAGCAATGTAAATGTTGTTGGACATAGAAATGCTTATCTTCTTCTAATTTTGTAATGCTTTCATATTTTTCGGCTTTTGTTATTTTGAAAAGGGGGGAAATGGATTGTTTTGCACTTTAAAAAATGTCAGTATAATGAATAGGACATTTAAAAAAGTTAAAATTGTGCAATCGCACTATTAAAAGTGACATTTCACTGCTGACAATTTAAAAACATTATTATTGTGTTATTTTTATATTTTTAGAAACTTTTTAAAAACGTTTATTGCCACATTTTGCATTAAAAAAGGTATGGTCATATTTTTTGTTTTTTTAAATAGTTACATAGTATCATATTTCACACTTTTTGAAAACTAAGAAAGCATGTATTACCATTTTTAAAACGTGTTGTGCCATCTTTTGCATTCGTTTCTTTGTTTGGTAATGTTCTTTTAGTTTTGAATAATTGTTTGAACCATTCACTCCAACTCAAATTTAAGTACGTAATATTTGTAAGGCCCCCTTGATCTCGTGTGTTGCGTGTACATAGTCCAACAATTGTAGGTGATGAAATCTAAATCCAAACCTAACGCAAGTAGATGCTCAGGTAAGGAAAGTATGGTGGTTCACTTCTGCACAATGTACACCCCTTTGTACTGCGTACAGTATAGAGTTATGCATGCATTACCTTCAGCTATATGAATTTTTTCATGCATTCATTTTCAGCTGTTCTGTGTAAAACTTTCACCGTTTTGCATTCATAGTAGAAACTCCTTGAGTCACACAATCTTCCTTGTAAAAAAAACTTTCACCATTTCCATTTTGTATTTTCTTACGTGTTTTTTTTTGTCTTAAGGTTCACTTGGGAAAGAGAAAAAAGGACTCGTGTGATATAAACTGCTTTGTCTATTTCGTCGCCTTCATATAATCCATGCTATACTAGCTCTTTCTCTTTCTCAAATATAACCCTGCCATATGACAAAGAAAAAGAACACGACGAAGCCACGAACCACTTTGCTATTTTTTTTATTTTAAAATCCTACAGGTATATGTATACACATTATTTGCTTCCGCCTCAAGCAAGTGCGGATATTAGGGTCTGCATGTATGTACGTATTATATAAAAATAGCCCCGCTATTGATATACATTATATATACCTCGATTTGCAATTATTTCATATGCGGTAGCCACTATAGCTTTGCCGCACCGTACACGCATCCACTTTGCTTCCGTATTCCCTTTGTCTGGTTCAAATTTTGAAATTGAAGTAAGGTGCTGATCGGAAGTGTGGTGTTTGATATGAAATTCTAGAATCTATCTGTTTTTTCGTCTTATCCTTTCTCCACGCAACGAGGAAAACATTCCATGAGTACACGCTACACGTTTACGCGTATTAGATTTCAAAATTCCTTTCTCCTTAAACTTTCACTTTCTAGTATAGCACACCCACACCAGTCAAGTCTACGAAAGACCATGCCTTACCACTACCAACCATAATAGTGACAACCCACCCTTTTGCATCCAATTCTAATATCCGTTTTTTTCATTCCTTATTTTCCTACAGATGCTAAATGACATTGGTACGTAGCTCAATGACCATATCGTACGATCAAAATCGTGACGAGAAGGCACAGCTGATGCAGACAGGCCGACCAAATCCAAAAATAGAAATAATGTAGTGTCTGCATACTGGAGTGTATGTACGGCAACTATTGAACACCTGATAAAGTGTTTTCTAAAACAAATTTCATTTTTAAAAAATTAAAGCTACTATTCATGTCTTCATTTTTGACTGTTAATAAAGAAAAGACAGTATAATGAAAATAGCGTATCAAACAAGAAACTGAACTGCACAGCCCTGTTCTGTAATTTAATTTGAAGATTTTATGAGAAAGTTAATACCATTTTGTAATATTATGTAGAGATTGACAGTAGCAATAACAGTTGGCGTGAATACTTCGCATTTTTTCAGCCTTTTAGCATAGCAATGGAAATCAAAGATGATGGTGATGGTAGTGTCTTACCAAGAGAGAAATGTCTTAAGACAGAGGGAGGGAGAAAGATATAAACAATAAGGAATTTAAGTTTTTATCTTGAATAAGTGCCCATATTCTTCCCCCCACAAAATCGGTCTCTGAAGAATGAGGAGTCCTTTCTATCCGAATCCGATGACAATCTAAGAACCATGGAAAACACAAATTTTACGACAACGGCAATGACAAAGAAAAGGAAAAACGAGAACGACCCTGCCCAGAGAAAAAGAAACGGAGAAAGTATCTGTAGCTTTGGTATATATACACATCCGGCTTTGGAATGAAATGGGAGGGAGAGCGTTAGTTTTGGCTGTAACTTTGACTTTTTGGCTGCTGCTTTGAATGTGGAACTTTGAGAGGTCGCCTGAGAATTATCGATGGGAATTGGTCTTGATTCCAACAGCCATTTCTTGTCGCTTGGGCTGACTTCCCTCTGACTTTTTATCCAATTCTTTGACTTAAAACTTCTAGCTGACTTTCACATTTCAAATTAAATCACATCCCTTTCCTTCCCTACCGAGTAACTTTGGAAAGGAAAGGACTTAGACATAGCTATAAGAGGCTACTAAAAAAAGAAAGCCAGCTCAGGCTTTAATTCAAATGCAAATACATAATTAGGTACATATCTTCTTGGTCTTAGCTTTGGCCTTTTGGCGGAGTCATAATTATCTACTTTCCCATTTATAAATTTAATTAGCCACATTATAAATTTTTTTGTGAAAATGGCTAATTTTCTTTGTATTCTGTATAAATGGAGAAAGCGGACAAAAAGTGAAAGTATGTTCTATTATGAATGTGTTTATTTTTTCTCTTTATGTCTCTTTGTTACTATTTTGGTGCGGAAATTGAATGAGCGGAGAAAATCCAAAAATTAGAATAAAGCTGCAGGACCCACCAAGGAAATCTTAGGTTTACAAAATGCTGTCATAAGAAGCTATTTTACAATTTAATATTCAGTCCACTTTCTCTTTGTAAAGAGTCTTTATTGCTTCCCACTCTTCATGTAAATAAGTTGCGAGAATTGAGGGGTCTTGTAAATAGGCTTCAGTGGAACTACCTACTCTATTTTTCGGGCTACTTATTAACTGCTCTTTTGCTTCTTTTTTGCGTCATTTCCGTAGATTTCCATTCCACTTTCACTTTCAACCCTTCGCCTTTCCTTTTCTAATGTGTCCCTTTCCTTTTTAAGTGTTTTTAGTTTCAACTGTACATGCAGTGTAAGGCGAGTCCGCGCATCATCAACATTTTTTAGTGTACCTATTTATGCTCTGCATAAATTGTCCTTCATTGCTCCAAAGTGGCAATGGCAATGAGCCGGCAGCAATTCTCCACTTGGATTTTTTCCCTCTGCATTGCATGCTACTTTCATATTCACAAACTTGGTATATATGTATAAGCGTACAAGCATGTGTGTAGACGCATATATAAAGTAAATTTGTTTCACCACATTTCAACCCTAAATTATCATTTTCCACAGAGAAAGTTTTCATGCCGTTTTAACTTCACAACTTTTTCGTTTGTCTCATTTTCCTTCCTTCACTTCATTCTCCCTTCTTTCAAGTTTTACATTTTTGTCTTTGTAAAATGTATCAATAGAGCGGGTTCCTTGGAGGTTGACGATGCAAAATATGCTAACTACACTTTGTTAAATGCAAAACATCATATTTGCAGTAGCATACTTATAGTCTGTATCATATAGTGAGTAGTATATAATATAAGTCATACGCAATCATGCAGTACAATTTTGGTAAGTTATGGACCCATGTTTCATCTTCCATTGCATTGTACTATACTAACATATAAACTACGGCGCAGCACTGGAGAAAGTAGAAACGTCAGAAAGTATCGCCTTTAACTTAAACTTTTATTTCACTTCATTGCATCCCTGTGTTCAGTCACAGATAGTTATATTGTACGTAATTTTGGAATTTGAAAGGCTCATAATACAGCAGAAGAAATCAACTGTATGAAATTATACATTTATATCGTCGGTAAAAAAGCACTGTGGTTTAAGTCCAATACTTGCCTAATAGCGTTGGAACGGAACATAGGACGATTTCCCTTTTGAAAAAATGTAGATTCTAGTTTTAACATTTTTGAAAGTTGTAAAAACACAGGTTTTATCATTTTTTAAAAGTGTAAAAGCGGTAGCATTTACTCCTTTTTTAAACAGGTAAAGCGTTGATTGATGGGACTTACTCCAAATGATGCTCAAAAAACTTGAACTTACGTCACATAGTATTTCAGCGATTAGATTTAACCAACAATGCTTCTTCGCCGATGATACACTCGTAACATTCATACCATTCTACATCCTAACAGTTACAATTTATAAGCTAGAATATGTGAAAGTTATGTGTGTACTGCCTTAAAGATCTGTGGGTATATTGTACTGTATAGTGAGAGAAAGCAATGCATTGACTTGGCGAAAGCCTCTACACTACAGGCTCCAGTGTAAAAGTAACAATAGACAATAGATAAAAAATATAAGAAAGGAAGCCAAAGGAGCGCCCGAACCAGCAGACTGACGGAGACAGAGCAGTTTAGATGAAAAAGGGTCTCCGACTTTCATCCTTTTTTCTCTCTTTTGTTCTCTGTCCCGATCTTTCAGTCCATATATTTCCTCGCTCTGAGTCTCCGTCCTCATCCTGCATGTACTTATAGAGACTGTCAACTGTACTAGAAGCATAGTAGCTGGAACACGTGGAATACATACGCACACGCAAGGATCGGGCACCAAAATAGCCGTGGCTCTCCCGTGTGAAAGCTATGTCATGCCAACCGAGAGCAATAATACTCTTCAAAATAATGATGCGGAACAGTTTTTTTTCCTACTGAAAACTTTCCGGGATACATCAATCAAGTATTTTATCATCCTGTGGAGTCTGGCGAAATGTGGAGGACTGGAGACCGTAGTTAAACTAGAGAAGCACTGAACGCTGAAAGCACTTTCACTCTCCATAAGATTGACTTTCCATGCCCTTACATGCGTATACTTTTAGCTGGAGTATAAACAACTTTCTCCAACTTTAGCCTTCACATTTTGTCACTGTATACCCATAGATACGACCCGCCTTTGCAGTTTTAATCCCATCACTCCCAACAACACAAAATATGTCCATCTTTTAAGAAAATATGTAAATTTATTTTTGTACAAAGACTTGGAATTAGACGTCTTTTTTTGACGACGGTAATAACTGTACTAGTATTTCAACGGATATTGTACCATCCCCTGCTGGCCAAACTATTTCACTTTCACTATTACGCTTTAACAATAATAGGTAGGTACTTAAATTACAGCTAGATTTTTAGATGTGCTTTCCCCTTCAAAATACTTTACTTTTGTGCGTTTCCGCTACTTTATTAAGCTGTTTTTTTTGTAAAATTGGAGATTTGTCTCGCCTTTTGGTTTCTTCTGGTATCTTCGTCTTTGCTTCCCGCATTATTTCGTAGGGAAGGAGGAAGCAGAGGCATTATCAGCATCGGCGTGTAGGCTTAAGACGGTAAAAATTTTTACATTTCAATTTATGACAGAGCGTATTCCAATTCCGATTCCGATTTTTTCGGCGTCCTAAAGGGAGTACCTATTTAGATATGTACAGCATTACATTATACTTAGTGGTTCTGTGGCAATATACGTACATACCGTTTTAGGGATAATACCAACATCAAGTCAAAGTTTGTAGTTTGTAGTTGCTGAGCAAAGTAAAGAATATTACATTTCCTTTCGGGTTCCCTAGAAACATTTGAATTTCATTGATATTCAAATACTATACATTGGTAAAATATTGAGATTGTAAAATACAGACGGAGTTTCTATTTCAAAAAAAAATACTCTCTATCCATTGTTATCGTGGATGCAGTATAGGCGTAGGTACTTTTATACGTCATTCATATGTGGGAATGTGTATATTCCATTATGAATTTGAACACATGCATCTGCACATTCAAGCAGAAAGCAAAAGGTAGTATCTATGGAAACCGTGTGGAAAAAACCAAAGAAACAATATCAAGCTATTATTTATAATATTAGATTTTCAATACCAGCTCCTCAATTTTAAACTTCAAAGCCATATTTAAATTAAAGTAAAAGCCTGTGGCGTTTTTGAGTAAGAGTGGTTTATAAACCACAATTTTGCAATTCTCTGCCATTAAAAAATGGTTTGGCAACCTTTTTTGCTTCTGCGGTAAAGATGTTTAGCCATAACTAAAACGCGTAAATATGACATTTTCCAACTTTCATCTTTTCAAACGGATGTGAATGGAAAAATGAAAACCATGTAATTAAAGTGTTCTGCACCTTTTAAAACAGTGGCAAATACGACATTTTGCATCTTTTTGTGTAATGTAAGTAAAACCTTTGTAGCATTTTCAAAAACATGCAAATAAAACCTCACTTTTTTTGCTTCTTCATTCACGACGTGTGCGTTCTTCTGCAGTGCATAGTGTAAAGAGACAAAAAGATGAAATGGAAAGTGGAAGTGGAAGTACATAATAGAGAGAAACAATGCAATATGAGATTAGGTTTGCTTCTCTATTGGATTGTGAGCAGGAAAGAACGGTGAGGAAGCGACAGAAGATGAGTTAGTGAATAGAGCTAATATTTTTTGTCAGAGTACGGAATAACGATAATCTGACGCTCTTATTTCCCCTTCCTGCTGAGCTTTCATTTGACATACGTGCATCAAAGTTAAATACAATGCAGGGCCTACTGGATGCGTCTTCCCGTGTCCCTCGACCCTACAACTACGGAATACATACACAGGCTCACATCTACATACAGCAAACACAGGGAAAACATTTGAAATTTTACGACCTCCCCACGATTTACTACCACACAAAGAAATAATAATCAAATTTTAGCACCAACTTAATACTAAGAGTTCTCGGAACTTTTATAACTTGATCTCTGTCGTTCCCTCTCTTCCTTTCTCTCTCCACTATACTTTTGGATTGCGAGCCTCTTATTCCTGTCTTTTCCGTCTTCCTCCTTAAGTCTGTTCGGATATTTTACGTATCCAGTTTGTTCAGAGGCTCAGGCATTTATTTAACGATATAGGTTTTAGTTAGTGGGTAGAGACTTCAGATTCAGATATTAATATAGTCATTAAATTGAGTACCTCAAAACGTGCTACCGTCCTTTGCCCAAAAAAATCCAAAGATTATATTTTTATTATTTTATTAACCTTTTTGAAACGGCAATATGTTTAGTTTTACATCTTTTTGAAAGTGGTAATTTCCAGTTTTGACGTTTTTGAAAACGTTAATTTCCAGGTTTTGCCCTTTTTGAAAGTGGTAATTTCCAGTTTTGACGTTTTTGAAAACCCTAATTTCCAGTTTTTGCCCTTTTTGAAAGTAGTAATTTCCAGTTTTAACGTTTTTGAAAACCCTAATTTCCAGTTTTTGCCCTTTTTGAAAGTGGTAATTTCCAGTTTTGACGTTTTTGAAAACCCTAATTTCCAGTTTTTGCCCTTTTTGAAAGTGGTAATTTCCAGTTTTTGACCTTTCTGAAAACGTTAATTTCCTGTTTTGATCTTTTTGAAAACCTTAGTTACTTGGTTCTAATGTTTTTAAAAATGCGAATTTATGTAGACACCATTTTTTTATTGGTTTTCCAGTTCCGAATAGGTTAAATCCGAAAACCTATGTGTTGGTATTCTATACCTTAACTCATACATTGCAAGAGCACATTGTAAAAACCGAGAAAATTAGTTTGTTATATTGTTTGTATTTTTAAGATAATTCTGTTTGTTGAACAGTGATTTAAAAAACCACAATTTTTTAAATATTTAACAATTAAGAAAATGATTTACTTTGAAACCAATTTCAGAAATGACTTAATAACGTCGAGTTGACTGGCATTTTTGGCTAGCTAGCAAATAGATTCGTACGTTAAATTAGCAACAACTGTCTCAAATAGAATTGGGAAATGTTTAGATAGCCCAGATTGCATCTTCCATTTACAGACCCGAAGTCAGTAAGATCTTATAGTCTAGATTGTAGTATGTGGTGGGGCCTTTGTCTATTTCTGTTAGAGAGAGAATACGATGTTAATAGGATCCAGTGAAGTCTGAGAGTGTCTGAATGGTTTCCCTTGTTCTAAGAAAACAGAGCGATGAGAGCCGTTGTGAGTTTAAAGTTTAAGTTTTTTTGTTTAGATTCTTTGGCTGCTGTGCGGTGAAGGCGAGGAAAGTAAGTTTGAAGTTGGTTTGAGAATCATGGGAATGAGAATTCCGGTTTCTAATAGAAAATAGTTAAGTCAATTTTGTCGTTAGGATTTTACACATAGACAGTCAGTGTGAGAGAATCCACATTTCATCTTTGAGGCGAGAAGAGCGGAAGAGCTTTTCCTGATTTCAAGCCGACTGCGCAAACACTTCGCAAAGCCATTAGTTGAGAAACTTGAGCCAATTAGTCAGGAGTGACACTGAGATCTCAAACCTTTGATAATGTCCCGAACCGCACGTACTTTTCATTGAGGGAAAAGACAGTATTGCACGTGAAGGTGCAAAGTGGCAAAGATCCAAAAGCTTGCCCAGGGATTCTGTGAAAGATCCATTTCTCCGATTTACACAGACGTAAAATGTACTATTTTCACGCTTTGCAAAAGACGCAAAATTTAATACTTGCACGCTTTACAAAAGACACAAATAATAATATTTGCACGAATAAAGAAAGATGCAAAACGTAATATTTGCACGCTTTACAAAAGACACAAACAGTAATATTTGCACGCATAACGAAAGATGCAAAACGTAATATTTGCACGCTTTACGAAAGACGCAAAATATAATATTTGTACGCTTTACGAAAGACGCAAAAATGTACTATTTACGTAGTTTTTAAAAGATGCAAAATATAGTAATAAGGTATTTTTCAAAAGATGCAAAATGTACTATTTACTAGCTTTCGAAAATTTACAAAATGTACTATTTACGTGGTTTTAAAAAAGATGGAAAATAAATAATTTACATGATTTTGAAAAGTGTCAAACGTCGTATTTGCAAATTGATAATGTGAAAAATATCATATTTAAACATTTTTGAAAATAAAGTTGTACTATTTACAGTTTTTAAAAGGTGCAAAACATTCTATTTAAATTAAAGAATAAAAATGTGCTATTTTACTCGTTTTCAAAAAGCGAAGAATGTAATATTAACATATTTTCGAAAAGGTGCCATCCCAATTCGGCTCAACTATGAAGCATCTAATTCATTTTACCAGCAAAAAAGACGATTTGCCATCTTAACCCTTTATATATATGTAAATGTGGGTATACATAACTTAAATGTGGGTGTATAAATGAGTACTACTGTGTTTGCTAATATGTATGTACGTATGCTGCAATACAGAATAACGCCAAAATCGTTTAGGGTCTCCACTCTCTGTCGAGACCTCCCTTCCTATCCGATTTAACACTCCCGATCCCGGGATATGGCGTCCCTCCGTCTACTTCTTCTCGAACG
>JAQFZC010006503.1:0-12444 GCA_034695205.1 Dicyrtoma fusca
GAAGAAGGACAAGTTGTTTATAGAGAGGCCACTGGGAGGGATTCATACTACGACCTGGGATGAAACTACAGATACGGTAACCATCATTAACAAAAAGTAGAATTAGTACTAAAGGAAACATGACATTATATCGTTCGCTAGTTTAATTATATGATGAATGAGCACCCTCAACCGTAGATTATGTAAGTCTTGTCCTCGCTTAATTCTGTCGCAAGTTCAGTATCCCATTATAATTACATACCTATTCTTATTTTGAATTAAGTTCCAATAATTAACATTTGTCGACGGTTTGTACGAGGTGTAAATAGCAGTTTGACACGTTTTTTGAAAAGTGTAAATAGCAGTTAAACAGGTTTTTTGAAAAGTGTAAAGAGCAGTTTAACACGTTTTTTTAAAGCATCAATAGCAGTTTAACATGATTTTTTGAAAACTGTAAATAGCAATATGGTATTTTTAAAACAGTGATTGTACCAGGTTTACTATGTTTGAAAATTGTAAATAAATATGTACAACCTTTAGTATTTTTGAAAGTTTAGACGGATAGTATTTAACATTTTACAAATTTGCTTTACCAGTGACGTTGTTCTGGCTTTGTTTTGTTAATAAAGTTCGTCTTTCTCTCTATTCCTTAGGTGACAGTCGACACAGAATATCTTCACTTGGAACCACTTGGATTACTCTTCGTTGGTTTCTACGCCATCATTCTTGTGATTCAATTTACTGCCATGTTATTCCATCAGTTCGGAACCTATGCTCATATAATGGCATCCACGTTCATTTCTTGGATTGACGGCCCCTCAGCTGATACTGACATCCCCATGGATCACAAAGGTAGTGCCCAATGATTATTCAAAGCATTATTTTTAAAACATGAGGAATTTCACTCATGAACGATGTTGAGATGTGATTTTTGCAAAATCCATTAGATGAATTACACAATGATGGAGAAGGGCTGCCCTCCCGCCATCGTAAAACGACTGTTCTTGGGAAGGCGAACAGTTCAAGACATGCAGGGCCACGAAGTAGACTACCAATGAACACACTGGGTCGAGAACGTCCTTCAACAATGCAAACTTCAAACCCACGACTGCTGTGGCATGATCGTAAATCTATACCAGACCCAGCTACGTTCTTCAACTACTAAACAAATGGGAATACTATTGAATTTAACGGTCTGCGTCTCTTAGATTGACTATATGTACGTGTATTATTTTGTATTCAGTTTTATACGTTGTAGTTATTAGTTCGAAATAAAGACTAACATTAAAAATAAATATTTGCTATTAGTAATTAGAAGATAATTACTATTCAAACTATTTTGGCCCTAGAAGTAAAATACTTGTTCCAAATCATCATCCTTTCCAAAAGTACTACAAAACTATACACGATAAAAATGAAATCATTGAGATTTCACTTATGACATAAGAAAAATGGAAATGGTGTAGGACAAAACTTCTTCTATGTGGGTTAACCTGGTTTCCTTTGTCGTTTCGAAAAATGGGCCCGCATTTACAGATAGAATTTTGCATGAGCGTGAAAATGCCTTTCGATCCCTACTTCGACTTGTTCCATAGAATTTCTGAAACATCTTTGACTCCTCATGCAATTCCCCCATAGTACGAATCACTCTAAGGATGAAGAAGCAGAAGAGTGAACCAAGGAAATGAATTAAAACCCGTGGCATCGGTAGACTATGAGCAAGCTTAATTAAAGCCACTTGGTTGAATACATGATTACACCAAATTAGAGTTATTGCGGCTGCCCATATTATTGAGCACCAGCCGTTAAATCTGTTGTTCAGGAGCTGGGAAGCCCTGTACATCGTTTCCTTCCCTCGACGTCTAATAAACACTACTGAAGCCCATTTCTCCCGAGTAATTAGTTGTAGCCATTTGGAGGCAACGGTGAAGTACATGAAAATAAGGAGTATTACGAACATGCAGGCCATATCTGAAAATACAGATACAATATACTCAAGGGCAAAACAGACGGGGAGCGTCCAAGGATAAATTGACTTTGGAGTGACCACGGAAGGCCAAAATTGAGGGTTCTCACAGTCCTAGAGGTAATTTAGGGCTACCATTGGAGGATGCACGGTGTTAACTACAAAAACTAATTAAATCCATTTACAACAAATTTCCGGAACTTTCTTTTCACTGCTGCTTCTATGTATACATTTCTGTAAACCGAACAATATTACATTATTTAACATCTAAATAACAATATAACTGGTTTAGGCTTCGAAACAAAAAATAAGTGCGTGTTCCCCAAACTTACTCTGAAATTTACTGTTGAGTTTAATTATTTGGTTAAAGAAATCCGCAATTTCTTCAAGTTTCCACAAAACAAATGTTTGACCAACTACAGCACTAGCACGGGATCCAAAGTAGTTTTCAAATGCCATTAAAGAGTCGGGGGACACGTCTTTGTCCCTTATTTGGGAATAAATTAAACTTTGATATGCCGATTGCATCCACAGGAACACAATTAAGATTATCCAAAGGAACTGAAATTTTGATTGAGCTCGTTTAATAGTATTATTAAACGTGTCCCACTCATAAGGGAATACGCACAAAAGCTTTCCTTCCGAAATAATCAGCTGCAGACCCCTTACAGATTTTTTGGACAGCATTCTTGAAGGAATTGCTAATTTTTTCGAAACCAAATGTTTAACCAGGACAAAGATTTAACACAGGCATTGAAAAGCTATTGCTGCTTAAAACAAGCACAATGCAATGTGGTTGTTTAAGTCATCACAGTGAGTGACTCACAACACTTTAAAAGAATAATAAATAAGGTAACCAACGTCATACGCTGTAGTTAGGTTCAAAATGGTGCCCTTATTTAAGCCACATTACTTTACATGGTGATTATTCCTTGAATAAAGCTTGGCTTTTGTGCTTTTTGTGACCAAACATACTCGATTATGCTTACTTTGGGAGCAGTAAAGGCACCATTTTCCTTTTCAGTCGTACTAAACTGCCCATTTTGTTGTTTTTTTTTTAAATCCTATAATTTAAATTCCATGATTGATTATAATAAAACATTGGCATTATACTCCATTTATACCGACGTTCTAAGTTTCGTGTTTGCTATTCGTTCACAAAATAATGATCAGTTACACAGCCTGTGCTACCTACTACATTGTATATATGGAGATGAAGTACAAAACCAACATAAATTGTAACGTAAGGCAATTTATTATTTCCTTGCTAAATTTTGTTTGTTTGTAAAGCTCTATGTGTAATTCAGATTGCAAAAAGTAGGATTGCATTAAAAAAACAATGTGAGCTCGTCATTACTTGAGAGTTCACAGTTACTACACAAAATCGTTTTATGAGCAAAGCTAAAAAGAAGATAACAGCGTGAAAGACGTTATATCATTAATGCAGGAAATTCGCTGCTGTGGGATAAAGTAACCAAAAACAAATACTTTTTAATCGTAGTTTACACTGAATTTTTCAATTTCCATTATTTTTAGACTTTACTGGTAAATAGTAAAAACCATTAAAAACGAACAGAAGCTACTAGCAAAAAGTATACAGCGTTTCAAATTATTCCATTTTTCAGTTCGTAGTCTTTACTTTCATATCAAGTAATGTTAATGTCGGCCAATTTTGCTATTAGAAACTGTATTATAGTATAGTGAATACGTCGTATTAGACCACTATAGGCTGTGTACGTCTGTGGTGCATTTTGTCCAGAGGGGGCATCCCCTATTTTTTTATCAAGTAAATTTCGTTAGTTAAAATGCTAATTATTGTACATTGGATTAATTATATCTAATTATTCTGTACTTTTGAGTATGGTGTAGTTTTCATACTGTAAGTAAGGATGCATAATCGGGGTCCTTACTGTTATTTGGGAATGAGAGAGAAATAAATGTTTCGTGGCGGAGAAAGAGAATTTATATTTTGAAGAATTTTGTAAGTTTATTTCGTATAATTTTGAAGAGAATTTCAGAAGAGAAAAAGTGACAGAGAAAGTTGAGAGAGACAAGACTATCGGAGAGAGAGTTGAAGTCCAACTGAGAGTCGAGATCTAACTGTCTTGTAGAGAGCTTTTGGGGAGTTTTATACAGAAACATTGTCAATAGATTTTCATACAACACATATTGGGGAAATCCAGGTAATTAATAAAAACCGAGAATATAACATTTTAAAGATTCGGGATTCCCAAATATGTAAAAGCTAGAAAGGAAAATGTTTAAAGAGAAAGTCATTGTAGAGTAGTTTTATGACACCGAGGGAAAGTCGAAGAGAAGGTTCCCAGGGGCTCTAGTCCGGGAAAGAATATAATTGAGATTTTTATAGTCTTACATGGAGAAAATGGTTAAAAAGTGTTTGTACTGGAAGTACATACAAGGACTTGTAGTTGAGAGGAGAGGAAAGAGTGTTAACGAGAAGTGTACAGATACTACATAAATTGTATGTTACTCTTGAGGAAATACTGTGTAGGTATTCTACGTTATACTTACAATACATGTTATTCTTGCGCATGCACTAAAATTTTGAGAACCATAAATAAACCCATACATAACAATCATAATCGTAGGTAGGTACCCCTTAACCTGCTATTAACTTGAGAAAATAAATTGTGGAAAAAGTGTCGAGTTCTTCGGAGGAGCTTCGGTTTTTCCTACGGTTTAAGCTACGAAATAGTGGACAATTCCTTCAGCAGGACGTTTTTATGGACTACGTTGTACCTTGTGACATAAGAAAGACAGATATAGTGTAGGACAAAACTTCCTCTATGTAGGTCAATCTGGTTTCCTTCGTCGTTTCGAAAAATGGTCCCGCCTTCACAGAGAGACATTTGCATGAGCGTGAAAATGCTTTTCTTTCCTTATTTCGACTCGTTTCATAGAAGCGTCGAAATTCCCCTGACTCCACTTTCAACTCCCCCATGGAGCGAATCACTTTTAGGGCGAAAGAGCAGAATAGTGCACCAAGAATATAAATTAAATACCTTGGCATTGGTGGGTTTTGAGCCAGCCTAAGTAACACTACGTTGTCGAATACATGATTACACCAAATTAAGCTTATTGCTGCAGCCCATACGGTGGAACTCCAGTCATTGTATCTATTATTTAGAAGCTGCAAAGCTCTGAACATCGTTTCCTTCTCTCGACGTCTCACAAATACTACTGAGGCCCATTTCCCCCGACCAAGCAGTTGTAGCCACTTAGAGGCAACTGTGAAGTAAATGAAAACTAGAAGTATTAGAAAAAGACATGCCATATCTGAAAATACAGATACGATGTACTCTAGAGCAAAGAACGCGGGCAGCATCCACGGATAAATTGACTTTGGCGTGACCACAGACGGCCAAAATTGGGGATTTTCAAAGTCCCGGAGGTAATTGAAGGCTACAATAGGAGGATGAGCAATGTTAATTACAAAAACTAACCAAATCCATTTACAACAAACGTCCACGTTGTCTTTTTCAGTTCTGCCGCTGTACATACCTGTAAAACAAAAAACATTGCGAGTTTCGAAGTTTGCAATTTCTGGTGTAACATAATATAATGTATTAACATACAAGTTTCAACGTTTAAGCGGAACTCGGTAGAACGAAAACAATAAGTGATCACGTGTTATTAGTTGGCTACTATTGTAGAGAATCCCCACACTTACTCTGAAACTTGTTGTTGAGCTTAATTAAGTGGTTAACGAAATCCGCAATTTCGTCAATTTTCCACAGAACACATGTTTGAACAAACACAGCACTCGTACGGGATCCAAAGTAGTTTTCAAGGGTCATTAAAGAGTCGGGGGACACGTCTTTGTCGGTTATTTGGGAATAAATTAAACAAATCTGATACGCCGACTGCATCCATACGATCACTATTAGGATCAACCATGTTCGAAACTGAAATTTTGATTGGGTTCGTTTAATAATATTATTCACGGTGTCCCACTCATAAGGGAATGCGCACAAAAGCTTCCCTTCCGTAATAATAAACCCTAAACCCCTTAAAGATTTTTTGGACAGCATTCTTGAAGAAAATGTTACTTTTTTTGGAAACCAAGTGTTTAAACAAGAAGTAGCGCAAACAAAGCCGTTGAAGAGCCTCTGTTGCTTAGAGCAATACAGTGTGGTTGCGTATATGTCATCACAGTGAATGATTCACAACACTTTAAAAGAACTAAATAAGGTAACCAACGTCATATGCTGTAGTTAGGTTCGAAATTGATCTCTTATTATACTACATTATTTTACATTGTGATTATTTCTTGAAGAAAATATGGCTTTTGTGCTTCTTTTTTAACTAAACATATATACTCGATTATGCTTACTTTGGGAGCAGTAATGGCACCATTCTGCCTTTCAGTCTTACTAAACTGCCCATTCGGTTGCCTTTTTCAATCCCTCAGAGCTCCGTCAATTTAAATGCCATGATTATAATAGGAAAATTGCCATTATACTCCACTTACCAAAATTCTAAGTTTCGTGTTTGCTATTCTTTCACAAAATAATGGTTAGTAACACAGACAGTAAAAACACATTTCAAACGATGGTAAATATGTAACGCGTGTCATCATCTACGGCTTACGGTTTTATGTGTATTTCCAGTGTCGGAATATTATAAAAGTTTTGTAGGTAAAATCATTACCAAAATGTTGCTCAAATGCTTACTGTTAAAAGTGTTTACTAAGAACACTACTTCTGATTATCCTTACGTATTTTCTCGGATTTGCTATGTAGACAAGCAGAGGCAATATACCGTAAACGCTCCAATAGAGCCCCATTCTAGAATACAGCCCTACTCTCTAATAGAGCCCCACACTATATGTATACGCATGAAAATTTAAAATAGAGCCCCATGGGGTAGTATAAAGCTGCAATATCTTATGCGGCAATGTAATGCGGAAACTTGGAATAGAGCCCCGTTCTCTAATAGAGCCCCAATCTGCGACACACAATTTTAAATAGTGCCCCTGGGGCTCAATTGGACTGTTTACGGTAATCATGCGATAGTAGGTATGATACGTAATACCGGTTGATTTTTAAATTGGTGCACTACGTACTATATATGTATTGTATGTAATGAGACGAGGAAGAAACAAAAATATATTGAAAAGGTATTTTATTTTTATTATTCTCTTGCCATCAGTTTAGTTTGTTAAGCACTACGTGTATATTGGATTGCCAAAAGCAGGATTGCATTGAAGAAAAAAACGAGTTCGCTATTACTTGAAAGTTACATAATTTTTACCTTCAGAAGGTCAATTTTGACCCTTTGTAACACTGGTGTTGTTAGCTTTATTTTTGGAAATTAATGTACTGGAATCAGTGTGGACTTGCTTAACAAATTATTATTAATTCTGTGTACCTATGCCTTGTCGGTAAAGGTGGGTAGGTTTATATATGTATATACATATAGTACTGAGCTGTACTATACCGAAATTTGCATATATACTAAATATGCATTTTGAAATAGCTTTCTTTAGTTAGAGTCAAGCAGTGAAAAGACAGTCCTTTCCTTACTGCTCATTTTCATGGACTAAAGTGTAACCTTACGAACTTACGACTTAGGACATGAGGAATACGGAAATAGTGCAGGACAATACTTCGTCTATGTAGGTCAACCTGGTTTCCTTTGTCGTTTCGAAAAAACGACCCGCGTTACAGAGAGACATTTGCATGAGCGTGAAAATGCCTTTCTCTCTCTATTTCGACTCCTTCCATACACATTTCGAAACATTGTTGACTCCACTTTCAACTTCCCCATGGAGCAAATCACAGTAATGATAAATGAGCACAAGACTGAGCCAAGAACAAGGACTAAATAATTTGGCATTGGTGGGTTTTGAGCTAATCTAATTAAAGCCACGTTTACAAAAACCTGATTGAACCAAATTAAAATTAATGACAGTGCCCACATTATAGAGCAGCAGTCATTGAATCTTTTGTTGAGGAGCTGGGAAGCTCTGTACATCCTTTCCTTTGCTTGACGTCTCACAAACGCTACTGAGGCCCATTTCTCCCAAGTAATTAGTTGTAGCCATTTGGAAGCAATAGTAAAATACATGAAAACTAGTAGTATTAGAAAGGTACAGGCCATATTTGAAAATACAGATACATGATACTCAAGTGCAAAGAAGGCGGGGAGCATCCACGGATAAATTGACTTTGGAGTGACCACGGAAGGCCAAAATTGCGGGTTTTCATAATCAATGAGGTAGTTCAGGGCAACAAAAGGGGGGTGGACAATACTAACAATAAAAAATGCCCAAATCCATTTATAGCAGCCGTCGGAAACTTCCCTTTCACCACTACTGCTGTACATTACTGTAAAACAAAACACATTATATATATTGCAAAACTTTTGATTACTTACCAAATAATACAAATAGCAGCATTGAGATTCAAAATGACGCATACTGTCTACAAAGACTAACTAAAATTAAACTCTTTTCTCATTGCTAATCAAATGTTGATTTTGTATTTTAACACAAATTACATTTACTATATAAACGTTTCCCTTTACTTGAACTCATTCGCAACTAGGAAACCATGGAAAGAATGCTTCACAAAAAGTATTTTGTCTAGAAATTAACATTTTTAAAACAATTAAACTGTCAAAACTAGAAATAACATTTTCAAACGTATTCAAAACCGGTAACTAAGACTTTTAAAAAGGGCTAAATACGATACTAACATTTTCAAAAAGATGTAAAACTAGAAATTTCTATTTTCAAAATTGTCAAACCAAAAAATT
This sequence comes from Dicyrtoma fusca, assembly GCA_034695205.1. Classification (NCBI taxonomy): domain Eukaryota; kingdom Metazoa; phylum Arthropoda; class Collembola; order Symphypleona; family Dicyrtomidae; genus Dicyrtoma; species Dicyrtoma fusca. The sequence continues at coordinate 8,726 of JAQFZC010006503.1, forward strand.
ACCGCTTTAAAAAAGATGTAAAACTAAGAAATTAACATTTTCAAAAAGGTCAACCCAAGAAATTAACACTTTCACAAAGATGTAAAACCAAATACATTACCGTTTTTGAAAGGTTAAAGAAATTTTGCAGACATGTTTTTTTGTCTTCCTTTAGCACCTACCGAATACTCTACCCAAATTGTGTTACAATTCTAATTTTACGACTTTTAAAAACGTTAATATCTTGTTTTGACCCATTTGAAAGTGTTAATTATCAGTTTGATACCGTTTTCAAAATGATGAGTTTTAGATTTGACCTTTTTAAAAGTATTAGTTACTAGCATTAGAGCTTTTTAAAGTTTTAGTTTTGACCGTTTTGAACATGTTAATTTTAGATTTTGAACGTCTTGAAAAAAGCTAATTTAGAGAACACACACAGTTGTAAGGCATTCATTCCACGATTTCTCATTTATGAATGGGTTAAATGGCAACTACAAGAACTTGTTTTTCATTCAACATTTAGTAATTATTGTTTCGATTAAATGCCGTGTCGCCAATAAACCCCGGGTCATCAATAAACGCCGGGTCAAAGAGGTAAAATTTGGCAGAATCGCCGGGGCATAACTATAAACAATGCCGCTCCTGAATAAGCGCCGGGTTACAATTAATTGCCGGGGCACCGACCTCAGAAACTTAATAAACGCCCCGGCGTTTAATCGAAACAATATATACGGTAATTGGAATTCTTCGATTTAGATGCTAGGAGGCGCCTTTTATTAGCTACCAGCTCTATGTACACTTAGTATGTGATTAAGAAACGTAGGTACTTTGAAATTTATCGTTGAGCTTGATAACCTGGTTACAGAAATCCGCAATTTCTTCCAGTTTCCACAGAACACATGTTTGAAATAGTACAGCAGTAGTACGGGATCCAAAGTAGACCCCAAGTTTGAGTACAGAGTCGGGGAGTGCATCCTTATTTCTTATTTGGGAATAAACTAAACAAATCTGATATCCTGACTGCATCCACACAAATACGATCAGAGTCAACCAAATTCCGAATTGTAATTTTGATTTAGTTCGCTTAATACAATTATTAAACTTGTCCCACTCATAAGGAAATATGCCCATTAGCTCCCCTTCCCTTGCAAGTAACCGGAGACCTCTTACAGATTTTTTGGACAGCATTCTTAAAAGAACTGCTGTTTAGGCAGAAAAGCGAGCGAAGAAAACCTTAAAGAGCCCTTGATGTTAAAATCAAATAGAAATACTGTGCTACACCATAATTCAACAAAGGGAATGGTCTACAAATATGTAAGAGCTTGAGCTAACAATAAATAGGTTATTCGATATTATTTTTGTTTGTCTGAGGCCCATAATTGTGCGCTTGTTGAAATCAAATTATTGTATAATGTGTTTTTTCCGGAACAAAATTTGGTTTGTATTCTTATTTTCCAGCAGAGCATACTCGATAATGCTTATTTTGGGAGCAGTAAATGCACTATTATGCCTTATTATATTTTTGCTAAATTGCCATTTTTCTTGCTTTTCGGCATCTCTTATATTATTATTCGAATTGTACACACTAAATGGGCAACTGACAGTATATTCTGTCTACGCTGTACAAGTATTTCAAGTTTTTCCTTATGTTACACAAAATTATAATAATCCATCATAAATAAACTAAAAGATTCGACTTGGTTTCTTTTGTTTTTTTTTGCTTATATAACATTTTTATTTTGTAACCGATTTTAAAATTGATTAGTGGGCTAGATTCGCAACAAAATTCTCTATTAAACTTATTATAATTGGGTCTAATTGTACGCGAAGGTTTAAAGGTCTGAATGAAATAATTCGCGGGCGTCCAATAGTAGAACATTTAGGGTATGTAATTTATTGAGTTTATAATACAAATTTTTATAAATTTTACAATAGGGTAATCTTTTCGGTAATATTTCTACTTATTGAAAAATCATTTAATTTTATGTCTGTAATGTGTGGGGAAGTAAATATACTAATTGTAATGTTGATATCTGAAATGGTAAGACTGTTCTGTTGTTATATTAGCTTTATTTTTCGAATAAACTGTTATCAGTGTTTTACACTGAACGTCTCGCTACATTTACACACTATCTAGGTACATAAATACCTTATCTAAATATGTACACAGTCTACCCAAACTTATTCTTTAATACATTTTTTTTATTTGGAACGGGGCATTCAAATCCAATTTGGAACTCATTTGAGTCATATGCCAGGGTGACCAAGTAAGTTTTTAATGAGTTCAAAAAGCAAAATTCATTTATTTTTAATTAATTTTCGAGATTTTTCATCTTATCAGTGGAAATATTACAATTGCGTCAATACAAATAATGAACTGTAATTCAAAATTGACGTCATGCTTGTAGTAGTTAGTTAAGCATGTGTAGGTATATTTCATTAACTTTTTCGAAACAGTAATATACTTAGTTTTGAATGTTTTGGAAAATGGCAATTTCTAATTTTGACCATTTTGAAACGGTAATTTCTAGTTTTTTGACCCTATGAAAGTATTATTTACTATTTTTGACCGTTTTGAAAAGGTGTTAATTACTGGTTTTGACTGTTTTGCAAAAGTGTCATTTACTAGTTTTGACCGTTTTGATGTTTTGAAAATGTGTAATTTAATAGTTTTGGCCGTTTTGAAAAAGTGTTATTTACTAGTTTTGACGGTTTTGAAAAAGTATTATTTACTAGTTTTGAAAAAGTGCTATTTATTAGTTTTGACCGTTGTTAAAAAGTTTTATTTACTAGTTTTGACCGTTTTGAGAAAACATTTTTATTAGATTTGACCGTTTTGAAAAAGCTAATTTATAGAATTAAAGTAAAGTATTTTTTCCATGGTTTCCCAGTTCCTAATAGGTTAAATTGTGCATAGTATGTAAATACTAGCACCTAACACACAGGTCGATAAATTATTTACAATTTACAGACAATAGAAAGTTTATCCTAGTCAATGTCATTATAAATCATTTATCAATTTACACTGTTTCAGGGTATCATCCCTTGCTCAACTATTTAATCACACTGTTTAGAGCTTAGAACAAATAAAATAATTCTATTGACTTGTTTCGCAAATTATTAATTCTTTGTGCATATACATATCTTATCAGTATGTATACTGAAGCGTGGATACTAAATTAATTATCTGGATCGAATGACATTAACCAGTCCAACCTAAGCCAACCCAGCTTAACATAACGTCCTTATCATCATCATTCATTATTATCTATATTTAATCAATGTCCACTCAATCCTATGCATTACCATGTCAATATATATCTCAATGTCAAGTCCTGCATTATTGTGAACAAGGGAAAATAAAATTACCTAGTTTACAGATACAAGCTATGCTCGCATTGTATCCCAAACGCAGATAGGCCACACACACAGAGCGATAAAGCTAAGCTCAGTAATCTCTACAATTCCAATTCGTTCAAGATCACGTTTAGGGGGCTTGCAAAACTTTCGTTCCTTATTGGCGAGATTTTTAACCTATTTGCAACTGGCGAACCATGAAAAGCATGCTTTACAAAAGTCATTAATTCTATAAATTAATTTTCTCAAAACGGTCAAAACTAATAAATAACGCTTTTTCAAAAATGTCAAAACTAATAAATAACGCTTTTTCAAAACGGTCAAATCTAGTAAATAACACTTTTTCAAAACAGTCAAAACTAGTAAATAACACTTTTTCAAAA